>QRFJ01003786.1:0-165059 GCA_006176705.1 Cocos nucifera
AGATGCGAAAATCTCCGCAGTATTGATGATTTCTAGTGGGTGGTGCGGTCTCACCAACTGACTCATCACCTCACCTAACAGTTATTGGTGATGGGTTAGCCAATGAGTGAACAACTCTTGTTCAATGATTCTCTAATCATGGTGCACCCAAACTTGGTCTCTAATTCATGAATCTCACCGTATCCGGAATATTGATCCACTCCTTAGTTAAGTCAGACCCACCATTTGCATAGACTGGGTTCCTAATTGGGTCTCTCACCGTATCCGAAATATTGAGCCCAACTCATCCTCCAGCCCATAGCATCCAATGCCTAATAGACATGGTTGCGTCTTCCCGGTGCAACTGAGCCACTGTATCCAGCCGAGAACAATCAACCCCGGGAAGGGCCCGCACATCTACAATGGTGGAAGACCTCGGACTTAATCTTTTCTTAGGGAGAATTGATTCAGGTCTCATTAAACTAGACTTGGCTTAGTCATAACAATTATGACTAACCTAGTGGCATGGGTCAGCTCGGATTATTGACCACCTCAGATCAGAACTGTGTCAACAGATATGGCCAGGTAAGTGAGACCGGTGGAAGGAATATGCCGTTAACTCGCACAAGAACGCATTCAGGTCGAGTAGCTTCCAATTAAAAACCAGTCGGTCGTCTGTGCCAAACTTACCTTAGACACCAAATTGTTGAGTCAGAACCAATTGGGTTAGCCTACAATCCAGACTCTAACCTCTGAGCCTAATTAGGTCTTGCTTGATCGTGACTCGATCTTGACCCAGACTTAATCCTATTAGGCTGGTCAATTTAAGCATTGTTGATCCCATCTAACCAACTCTTGATTCGGTTTGATCAACCGCTTAGACCTAATTGAGCTACCCAAGCCCGAACCCAGTATTATGAATATGTCTTAGATCTGAAATTCTCAATTTTAGACCTAATTAATATTCCATAAACTTAATTCTTAATTAAGTTGGGTTCATAAACAAAATATGCACAATAAATCCTAGGGTTTCAGGATCTAGGGTTTTGCAGAAAGTAAGTTTTGGGTTTCTGATTAAGGACGAACACGCAGCACCCCTACACGTCATAAGAACACCCCATCGAATGGGAAGAGAGGGCCTTTAAACCCTTCTTCGTTCTTATGACCGGACGGCCAAGAGGAACGCCTTAATCAGGAACATTCAATACTACAAAACAATATCAGATCTATATCATATATCTCATATATAAAGTAGATCTAATCATGGCATATTTTGCATACATCTCATGTATCATAATCATGCATGTTTTCAGATCTAAATTATCACATAATAATCTAAAAAATTAGATTTAAATTGATCTAATCAAAATAAATTCTAATCTAGACAATTATGTAGAACTATTCTACAACTAGTCTAGTCATGCATCTATCATATCTCATATGATATTTAAAATTAAATAATTTTTATTTGCTGTTTATCAGATGTTATTATAACACTTATAATATCAGAAAATAGTAAATAAGAAGATCTAAAATATGATTTAATCAGATTAAATCAAAGACATGCAAAACTATTCTATAGAACTATTCTATTCTAGAACTAGTCATGCATATCTTCATGTTCTTAGATCCAAATCATTTAATTTTAATTTTTCTGATTTCAGATCTGATCACATCTCATGTGACATCTGAAATCACTTTATTTTCTAATTAAAATAAAATTAAAATCAGATCTAAACAATTTAGAACCATGGCTCTGATACCAGTTGAAGGGAAATCCTGATTTCCCGGTCCAGGTTCGTCCAGATCTGATTAGATCAAGAGATATATTTCAAAAATTTTCTCTTGATCTCAATCAGATCTTGATATGTTTCAGATCTGATTCTTATTATTTTAATAAATAAAATAAAATAAGATAAATTAAATCAAATTTAATTTACCTGATTTGGGTAATCCTATTACCCTGTAGATGATCCTGATTGCAGCGGAAGGTTCTGGATCTTAGCCACGCAAGCGCCTGGCCTCTACCGGTATCCACTCGGGTTGGATCTGGAGATCCTCTTCTTCTCTATCACACCTCCAAAAATCAGATCTGGATCTGATCTGGAGGATCTTCAAAACTCTTTTGAAGATCTGCAGTCGTCCTTTTGCAGCAGCGCAGCCTTCTTGCTTTTGATCGCCTTTCCTTGATCTGAATCGCACCAACCTAAAGTCCAAAACACCTTTTGGACGTGGAGAGCAAGGGGAGAAGAGACTATGGCATGGAGAAGGAGGGGAGAGGCAGCCTTGGGGCGTGGGAAATTCTCAATTGAATTGCATTAGAATTAGGGTTGGGCGCAGGGTCTTATTTATAGACCTCTTGTGATCCAACTCCTCTTCCTCTCAACCAATCACAACCCTTTGTGAAATCAGATCTAAATCTGATTGGTTGGAATAGAGACCCCTGGATTCCTCCTTAGAGGGCGCCTAAGACCAGTCAAACTGGATTCTTAGTAGAACTCTGATTGGAATCCAAAAGGGAGGTGGAGTCCTTGTCCAACAAGGACTCCTAGGCGCCTCCTACTTGGGCTCACGCCACCCTTGGCGTGCGCCCTTCTCCTTGCCAGGTTCTGGCAGGGGGACAGGCCCCCACCAGCTCTCCAATAGGTGCATGACATGTGGTCAAAAGTCAAAGGGTCAATGGTCAACGTTTGACCAGTCAAAGGTAGACTTTTGACCAAAGTCAAAGAACAAGAAATGGCAGGTGACCAAAAATGGCAGGTAATGTCTTACAAATAAGACAACCTATTCTGACTTGGACAACCTCCAGTCAGACCATATGAAGGCCTCTGATTGAGCACAAACTCCTTTGGCTCAGTCAGGACAACTTATTTATGATAGTAAAAGAAGAACGTTAGGTTCAATCGAGTGCTAGCACGATTTCCTTGAACCTAATTGAATCTCATTCAGATCAATTGAACTAGATCAGTTCAATTGATGATCACCAGATTCAAACCCTTGTTTGTGTGACCCAGTTAGGTTCAGTTCTGTATGGTAATGGGATATGTCATGATCTCTATCATAGACATCATCGAAACTCCTTTCGATGGATCAGAACTCTTCTGATTCGAACAGCTAGAATGATCGATCATCTAAATCATTCTAATTGCTCCCAAAATCCACCAGTGACACCTAGCAGTATATGGTGGCAACCCATCAGAGCTGAATGCGAACCTCTTGGTGCAGCTACCTGTGTGATTAAGTTCTTCTATCTTGAGCCCCGATCAGATTAGGGTTAAGGTGAACTCGTCAAACCCTAGTCTCTGTCATATGATGTAATCATTCGATTCGAGTCCAATGTGAAAATCTAAATAGAAACTCTTTCTATTATTTCACTCTGCCATGGCCATGGGCTTCAGGACTTGATTCTCATGATCATCATAGGGCTGCTCCTCTACCACCGAGGTAGATAGATCCCATCTTGATGCAATCCAGTTCCTACAATGAACATGCTATAGCCAACATACACCTCAGGGTTCCATATGGCTAGGAGACCGAGTAATGGTGTAGTCAAACTATAACACCCTCAAGGTGAACTGCCGATGCATCTCAGGTCAAAGAACCAGACACACTACTGCAGCATCGAGTCAGTCATTGACGAGAAGGTAGACTTCCTAATGACTACTCGAGGTGGTCACGCTCAGTGCCCTCGTTCTCTAACGAGTACCTGTACTCTCGCTCCGGTGTCTCCACACCGTAGACTCAAGACTCATCTACTAAAGAGAAGCGATCGTACACCAACCTTCCGGATCAATCACCATCCTCGTGATGATCCTATGGTCGGGAGCTGTTTATGAGTTAATAATGATTATTCATGTCTTAAATTTTCAACTCTTGAAAATATGAATTATCATTACCATTAACTCAAAGGATGTATCACAGACACTAAATACACATATGTGATAGAAAATAACCCATTTTATTAATTATAGTCAAAATTATAATTTTGCCCCTAGAAGTGTATTACAAGTGTCAGCCAATTCTGGCTTCTAGGGCACATATATCTAACAATCTCCCACTTGTCCTAAAGCCAATTGGCTACAAGTCTAAGTCCCATCTTCTCAAGGTGGGCTTCGATCTTCTGCTGGCCCAACGGCTTTGTAAGTGGGTCTGCCACATTATCTGCGGAGTTGACTCTCTTGACCTCAACGTAACCTTTCTCAAGGTAATCGCGGATGAGATGGTATCACCGTTTGCTATGGAACTCTTCCAGCACAAACAGTCTGCCAGATGTCGACTTTCGATCATCTATATCGGACATCATCTATATCGAAGTCCGAGTCTGTGTATCCCTGGAACTTGGAGTTCTCCGTTACCAAAGACCAACATCATATCCTTAGTTCTTCTCAAGTACTTAAGGATACATTTCACAGAAGTCCAGTGTTCTTCACCTGGATTTGACTGATATCTGCTTGTGACACTCACAGCATGGGCTATATCAGGTCGTGTACATAGCATGGCATACATGAGGCTCCCTATTGCAGAAGCATAAGGGATCTTGCTCATGCGTTCTATTTCCTCAGGTGTGCTGGGGCACATCTTCTTGGAAAGATGAATACCATGTCTGAAGGGTATTAATCCCCTCTTAGAGTTTTCCATACTAAACCTCTTTAGTACTTCCTCTATGTACATCTTCTGTGAAAGTCCTAGCATCCTATTCGGTCTATCCCTATAGACCTTAATTCCTAGAATAAAGGATGCTTCACCTAGGTCTTTCATGGAGAATTCCTTGGACAACCACATCTTGACTGATGTCAACATGGGAATATCATTCCCAATAAGGAGGATGTCATCCACGTACAATACGAGGAAGACAACAGCGCTCCCACTGACCCTTTTGAAAACACATGGTTCCTCTTCATTTTTGATGAAACCAAACTTTTTGATCACATCATTGAAACGAGTGTTCCAGCTCCGAGATGCTTGCTTAAGTCCATATATGGACCTTTGCAGCTTGCAAACCTTGTGATCAGTATCACTGGATGTGAAACCTAGCGGCTGTTCCATATAGATATCTTCCTCAAGATATCCATTTAGGAATGCCGTTTTCACGTCCATTTGCCATATTTCATAATCGAAATAGGCTGCAACAGCAAGCAATGTGCGGATGGATTTTAGCATAGCTACCGGGGAAAAGGTATCCTGATAGTCAATGCCTTCGCGTTGACTATAACCTTTTGCCACCAGTCTAGCCTTGAATGTCTCCACATTCCCATCTGCACCAATCTTTCTCTTGAAGATCCATTTACACCCAATAGGTACTATACCTTCTGGTGGATCTACCAAGGTCCAGACTTGGTTTGAGTGCATCGAGTCGATCTTCTGACTTCATTGCCTCAAGCCATTTCTCGGAGTCGATATCTGATATCGCCTCGTTGTAGGTTTTGGGATCATCACCATGAGCACCATTACCTATGAGGAACATTTCCTCTACGTCCTCTGAAATAATACCTAAGTATCTTTCAGGGGGACGGGAAACTCTTTCCGATCTACGAGGTGGAGGAGGTAGTGTTCTTATTGGCTCAACCTGATTTGGTTCCACTTGGTCCTTAGCTCGTTCTGCTTGTGAGACTTTCTCATCAAGCTTAATCTGCTTTCCAATGCCACTATCTTGAATAAACTATTTTTCAAGAAATATGGCATGTCGACTCACAATCACATTGTGGTCTTCTGGAATGTAGAAATAGTATCCTAATGACTCTTTAGGATATCCTATGAATCGAGCTCTAAAGGACCTAAACTCTAACTTGTCCGCTTGTTGTCTTTTGACATGAAGCCGGACAACCCCAAATTCTGAGATGACTCAGACTTGGTTTCTTACCGTGCCATATCTCATACGGTGTGGTAGGAACGGTTTTAGAGGGAACCCTATTCAGTAGAATAGATTGAAGTTAATAATGAATGTCCCCAAAGAAAATCAGGGAGGTCTGTGAAGCTCATCATGGATCGAACCATATCCAATAGAGTCCGATTTCTCCGTTCTGAAACCCCGTTGAGTTGAGGTGTTCCTGGTGGAGTCCATTGAGAGACTATGCCATTTTCCTTAAGATAGTCTAGGAATTCCCGGCTAAGGTATTCACCTCCTCGATCTGATCGAAGAACCTTAATGGGTTTTCCAGTTTGTTTTTCTACTTCATGTCTGAATTCTTTGAACTTTTCAAAAGGCTTCAGACTTATGTCTCATAAGATACACATACCCATACCTAGACAGATCATCGGTAAAGGTAATGAAGTAGACAAAATTGCCTCTAGCCGGCACATCGAAATGGGCCGCACACATCAGTATGTACTAGGGCAAGGAGATCTGTGGCCCTCTCCCCATGTCCAACAAAAGGGAGTTTAGTCATTTTGCCTTGAAGACAAGATTCACAAGTTGGATATGACTCAAAAGTCAATGGACTCAATAGCCCATTTTTCTCCAATTTGTTAATCCTATCTTCTGCTATATGACCTAATCTCAGGTGCCATAGATATCTGTCGTTTGGACTATCCCTAGGTCGTTTGGCATTCACGTTTTGCTCGATAGTTAAAATAGGTACATCAATATGCAACTGATAAAGACCATTAACAAGGAAACCATTTGCAATTTTATTTCTTTCATAAAGAATGTTACAATGGTCCTTAAAGAAGGTGATCACATAACCTTCTTGTGCTAAGCATGAAACAGAAATCAAATTCCTGCTAGCTGCAGGCACATAATAACAGTCTTTTAAAACTAAGTCTAAACCAGATGGTAATCGAAGAGGGTATGTTCCCACGGCTACTGCAGCAACTCTTGCTCCATTACCGATGCGTAGGATCATGTCTCCATCCCTCAGCCTCCTGCTATCCTCAAGACCCTGCATAGAAGTGCACAGATGAGCACTAGAACCAGAGTCAAGCACCCAACTGGATGCAGAAGAAACCGTAAGGTTAGACTCAATAACGAGCATACCTCCAGAAGGACCTTCCTTCTTGTTCTTCAGGGTGGCCAGGTAAGTAGGGCAGTTCCGCTTCCAATGGCCGTCGCTGTTGCAATGGAAACACTTTCCTTTGCCATCGACCTTCTTCTTCGGTTCTGCCTTCTTCTTCTTTGATCCTTCCACCTTTTGCTTTTTCACAGACTTCTTTTTCTTTCCATAAGACTTTCTTTTGGAAGAAGTCCGTTCCATAGCAAGAACTGAGCCTTTAGAACCTTTCATAGAAAGCTCAGCGGTAACCAGCATATTCATCAACTCGGCCAAGGAATTTTGAAGTTTATGCATGTGGTAATTCATGATGAATTGCCCATATGCATCAGTCAAGGATTGCAGAATAATATCGTTCTGCAGATCCAAGTCCAACTTCACACCGAGCTTCTCAAGCTCTTCCATGTCCTTGATCATTGTCAGACAGTGATCTTGGACTGACTGCCCATCACGCATCTTAGCCTTAAAAAGTCATTTTGTGACTTGATATTTGGCTGCGCGACTCTGTTCACCAAACATCTCCTGCAGGTGAGCCAACATTTGGCGAGCAGTCCCGATATCTTCATGTTGGCGCTGGAGCTCATCAGACATCGAGCCCAACATGTAGTATCTGGCCTTATTGTCTTCGTCAATCCATTTTTCCAGAGACGCTCTCTGTTCAGTGGATGGACGAGCTGGTAAGGTGGGAGGGTCCTGGTCCAAAACATGTGTTAACTTCTCTGAACCCAAAACAATTTTGTAGTTCCTGAGCCAATCTTTATAATTGGGTCCAGTCAGTCTATGTGTGTCTAGGATACGTGCCAGTGGGTTGGACGCAGACATTTTCCTGTAGAGAGTCAAAGATTCTAGTTAGATACTGTAATTTTGACTTGACCAATTTGTTTAGGGATTTTATTTTTAAACAAATTAGCTCCCACTATTTTCTCGGATCCCTACACTCCCTCTGTAGAGATGCGAAAATCTCCGCGATTGATGATTTCTAGTGGGTGGTGCGGTCTCACCAACTGACTCATCACCTCACCTAACAGTTATTGGTGATGGGTTAGCCAATGAGTGAACAACTCTTGTTCAATGATTCTCTAATCATGGTGCACCCAAACTTGGTCTCTAATTCATGAATCTCACCGTATCCGGAATATTGATCCACTCCTTAGTTAAGTCAGACCCACCATTTGCATAGACTGGGTTCCTAATTGAGGTCTCTCACCGTATCCGAAATATTGAGCCCAACTCATCCTCCAGCCCATAGCATCCAATGCCTAATAGACATGGTTGCATCTTCCCGGTGCAACTGAGCCACTGTATCCAGCCGAGAACAATCAACCCCGGGAAGGGCCCGCACGTCTACAATGGTGGAAGACCTCGGACTTAATCTTTTCTTAGGGAGAATTGATTCAGGTCTCATTAAACTAGACTTGGCTTAGTCATAACAATTATGACTAACCTAGTGGCATGGGTTAGCTCGGATTATTGACCACCTCAGATCAGAACTGTGTCAACAGATATGGCCAGGTAAGTGAGACCGGTGGAAGGAATATGCCGTTAACTCGCACAAGAACGCATTCAGGTCGAGTAGCTTCCAATTAAAAACCAGTCGGTCGTCTATGCCAAACTTACCTTAGACACCAAATTGTTGAGTCAGAACCAATTGGGTTAGCCTACAATCCAGACTCTAACCTCTGAGCCTAATTAGGTCTTGCTTGATCGTGACTCGATCTTGACCCAGACTTAATCCTATTAGGCTGGTCAATTTAAGCATTGTTGATCCCATCTAACCAACTCTTGATTCGGTTTGATCAACCGCTTAGACCTAATTGAGCTACCCAAGCCCGAACCCAGTATTATGAATATGTCTTAGATCTGAAATTCTCAATTTTAGACCTAATTAATATTCCATAAACTTAATTCTTAATTAAGTTGGGTTCATAAACAAAATATGCACAATAAATCCTAGGGTTTCAGGATCTAGGGTTTTGCAGAAAGTAAGTTTTGGGTTTCTGATTAAGGACGAACACGCAGCACCCCTACACGTCATAAGAACACCCCATCGAATGGGAAGAGAGGGCCTTTAAACCCTTCTTCGTTCTTATGACCGGACGGCCAAGAGGAACGCCTTAATCAGGAACATTCAATACTACAAAACAATATCAGATCTATATCATATATCTCATATATAAAGTAGATCTAATCATGGCATATTTTGCATACATCTCATGTATCATAATCATGCATGTTTTCAGATCTAAATTATCTCATAATAATCTAAAAAATTAGATTTAAATTGATCTAATCAAAATAAATTCTAATCTAGACAATTATGTAGAACTATTCTACAACTAGTCTAGACATGCATCTAATCATATCTCATATGATATTTAAAATTAAATAATTTTTATTTGCTGTTTATCAGATGTTATTATAACACTTATAATATCAGAAAATAGTAAATAAGAAGATCTAAAATATGATTTAATCAGATTAAATCAAAGACATGCAAAACTATTCTATAGAACTATTCTATTCTAGAACTAGTCATGCATATCTTCATGTTCTTAGATCCAAATCATTTAATTTTAATTTTTCTGATTTCAGATCTGATCACATCTCATGTGACATCTGAAATCACTTTATTTTCTAATTAAAATAAAATTAAAATCAGATCTAAACAATTTAGAACCATGGCTCTGATACCAGTTGAAGGGAAATCCTGATTTCCCGGTCCAGGTTCGTCCAGATCTGATTAGATCAAGAGATATATTTCAAAAATTTTCTCTTGATCTCAATCAGATCTTGATATGTTTCAGATCTGATTCTTATTATTTTAATAAATAAAATAAAATAAGATAAATTAAATCAAATTTAATTTACCTGATTTGGGTAATCCTATTACCCTGTAGATGATCCTGATTGCAGCGGAAGGTTCTGGATCTTAGCCACGCAAGCGCCTGGCCTCTACCGGTATCCACTCGGGTTGGATCTGGAGATCCTCTTCTTCTCTATCACACCTCCAAAAATCAGATCTGGATCTGATCTGGAGGATCTTCAAAACTCTTTTGAAGATCTGCAGTCGTCCTTTTGCAGCAGCGCAGCCTTCTTGCTTTTGATCGCCTTTCCTTGATCTGAATCGCACCAACCTAAGTCCAAAACACCTTTTGGACGTGGAGAGCAAGGGGAGAAGAGACTATGGCATGGAGAAAGAGGGGAGAGGCAGCCTTGGGGCGTGGGAAATTCTCTAATTGAATTGCTTACAATTAGAATTAGGGTTGGGCGCAGGGTCTTATTTATAGACCTCTTGTGATCCAACTCCTCTTCCTCTCAACCAATCACAACCCTTTGTGAAATCAGATCTAAATCTGATTGGTTGGAATAGAGACCCCTGGATTCCTCCTTAGAGGGCGCCTAAGACCAGTCAAACTGGATTCTTAGTAGAACTCTGATTGGAATCCAAAAGGGAGGTGGAGTCCTTGTCCAACAAGGACTCCTAGGCGCCTCCTACTTGGGCTCACGCCACCCTTGGCGTGCGCCCTTCTCCTTGCCAGGTTCTGGCAGGGGGACAGGCCCCCACCAGCTCTCCAATAGGTGCATGACATGTGGTCAAAAGTCAAAGGGTCAATGGTCAACGTTTGACCAGTCAAAGGTAGACTTTTGACCAAAGTCAAAGAACAAGAAATGGCAGGTGACCAAAAATGGCAGGTAATGTCTTACAAATAAGACAACCTATTCTGACTTGGACAACCTCCAGTCAGACCATATGAAGGCCTCTGATTGAGCACAAACTCCTTTGGCTCAGTCAGGACAACTTATTTATGATAGTAAAAGAAGAACGTTAGGTTCAATCGAGTGCTAGCACGATTTCCTTGAACCTAATTGAATCTCATTCAGATCAATTGAACTAGATCAGTTCAATTGATGATCACCAGATTCAAACCCTTGTTTGTGTGACCCAGTTAGGTTCAGTTCTGTATGGTAATGGGATATGTCATGATCTCTATCATAGACATCATCGAAACTCCTTTCGATGGATCAGAACTCTTCTGATTCGAACAGCTAGAATGATCGATCATCTAAATCATTCTAATTGCTCCCAAAATCCACCAGTGACACCTAGCAGTATATGGTGGCAACCCATCAGAGCTGAATGCGAACCTCTTGGTGCAGCTACCTGTGTGATTAAGTTCTTCTATCTTGAGCCCCGATCAGATTAGGGTTAAGGTGAACTCGTCAAACCCTAGTCTCTGTCATATGATGTAATCATTCGATTCGAGTCCAATGTGAAAATCTAAATAGAAACTCTTTCTATTATTTCACTCTGCCATGGCCATGGGCTTTCTGGACTTGATTCTCATGATCATCATAGGGCTACTCCTCTACCACCGAGGTAGATAGATCCCATCTTGATGCAATCCAGTTCCTACAATGAACATGTCATAGCCAACATACACCTCAGGGTTCCATATGGCTAGGAGACCGAGTAATGGTGTAGTCAAACTATAACACCCTCAAGGTGAACTGCCGATGCATCTCAGGTCAAAGAACCAGACACACTACTGCAGCATCGAGTCAGTCATTGACGAGAAGGTAGACTTCCTAATGACTACTCGAGGTGGTCACGCTCAGTGCCCTCGTTCTCTAACGAGTACCTGTACTCTCGCTCCGGTGTCTCCACACCGTAGACTCAAGACTCATCTACTAAAGAGAAGCGATCGTACACCAACCTTCCGGATCAATCACCATCCTCGTGATGATCCTATGGTCGGGAGCTGTTTATGAGTTAATAATGATTATTCATGTCTTAAATTTTCAACTCTTGAAAATATGAATTATCATTACCATTAACTCAAAGGATATATCACAGACACTAAATACACATATGTGATAGAAAATAACCCATTTCATTAATTATAGTCAAAATTACAATTTTGCCCTTAGAAGTGCATTACAAGTGTCAGCCAATTCTGGCTTCTACGGCACATATATCTAACAGACACACACCTGGCAACATCCTCCTGCATGATCCTACTATCCCTACATGTCCTGATAGCCCCTCGTGCTCACTTTACCAGTACCATTCTTCTTCAGCTGCTGAGCTCCCTTTAAGGCCTTCGGGATGATAGCCACCATCGTTGAAGTCCTTGGCTTGTTCCTCTACACCACCACCTTTGAAATTATAGATATCCTTCTGCTTGTTAGCTGCATCACTTATCCTGGACTTTTCTAAAAATCATGCAACATTCCTTTACCGACACTCACCGCACATCCTGATGCTCCACCTAACACTGTTTCCTCAGAGCCACACCTATCTCCCTACACAATCCTCTCCATCTGGATCTGTACAGCCCCGACATTGGTGCTGGGATATAGGTCCTTCCTCTGCACCCCTTTACTCTGAACCCATGTCACAGCTTCCTCCACTCATGAAGCCCCCTTTGCCCAGTGCTCCACCTAGAACTGAAGTCCCCCTGATGCCATAGAAGCCGACTCTGTCTCTGAGTCTCCCAAGGCCAACCACCTAATACTGCACTACTGGGCTTGCCACTATACCTCGAACACTGTTGCTATCCCTTCGAACCCTCTGCACTCTACAGATCTATCCGAAACTCTCTCAGATACACCACACCCTATGGGCTCCTCTGAGACCACCAAAAGCTCATCCGACTTTTCACTATCAGCGACTGAATTAATGGAATCCAAGCTTTCTCCTCCCTTGCACTTCTTCCAAAATGGACACTCCCACTTAAAGTGCCCTACTTCTCCGCACTTGAAGCATCTCTTTGATCCCTTGCTGCCCTTTTGTTCGCCCTTCTTTTTTTCTTTTATGTGCTTCTTTGAAACCATAAGACTCTCCTGGAAGACCTCCCTCTTCGTCATCCATTTTCGCTACTCGTTGGACCTGAGCATTGATACGATCTCCTCGTACACCAGTATCTCCTTACCATATATCAAAGTTGTCACCAACGGATCAAAGCTTCTGGGTAGCAAACACAGCAATAATAGACTTTTGTCCTCCTCTTCTAAATCCACCCCTATATTGAGTAAGTCTATGCTCATCTGGTCGAATCGCTGAATATGCCCCACAACATCCTCATTCTCCACATCTGATGGCTATACAGTTGCTTCTTCAGCCCAAGAAGGGAGGTGCCCCATCACAGATCCAGGTGGAGGATCGGTGGTGTGCTGCCTATAGAGAACGTCATAGGTTCCTTCAGGTTCATGCTAAAGATCAGGGGCTTCCACAACATGGTATTAAGACTTGTGATGCTAAGGATGATTAGCATTCGAGCGATATCATGGAACATTAATTGGTATCAGGGAGAGGTGATGCCAGTTGGTGCACTTACACTAAAGTCTCGCCTCTGCATCCAGCCAATCTTTGAAGTAGAGCAGCATCTCAACTATCTCGCCCATCATTCTACTCCTTTTTTCATCCAAAATGCACCGACCTATATTGAAAGCTGATTTCGATGCTACTGTAGACATCAGCACAATTAAAATATTATGTGTAATTGCAGACATAATAGGATATTGATTTTTTACATTCTTCCACCAGGCCAACACATCAAAATTTTTTATTTAATTTTTATCTAATGCAGAAGATATATCATTTTATAAATAATATTCTAATTCATTACTTAAAGATGAAGGAGATGCATGTGAATGTCTCCTATGTGCAAGAAATGAAAAAATAGATGATGAATGAGAGGTACTAGAAGTTGATTATGAAGATGATGTGGATTGTCTAGATCCACAAAGCTTTTCATCATATAATATAAAAATATCATGAAGTAGCTGAGTTACCTCAGCTTTAGATTCTTCAAAATCATGATTCATATATTTACCAATTTTATCAAGTAAAATATATATGCCACTTAATTTGATCCATGGATCAAATACAGCAGCTAAGTTATGCATAGGACATACCATATCCCAATACTGATTCTATTTTCTTTCCATTTCATAAATAATAGGCATTAAAATATTATGAAATCTATATGATGCAAATTAACCATAAATTATATATGCTTGTTGTAAAAATGCACAAGAAGTTGGAAAATAAATACCAGAAAGAGTATTTGTAGCATTATAAAAACTAACTAAAAAATCTTCTAAATTTTTTTTCAATCATTTTTAGTCAAAATAAATTGTAATCCACGAATATTTATAAATATATTTAATAAATTTTTATATGGATATGCATCATGAATCATCATATATGTAGAGTTCCAACGAGTAACCACATTAAGTTTAAATTTTTTAAAATATTTACCATGGTATAAACGTAATTGTTTAAATTCTTGTAATAGTACTTTTGAAGCATGAATAAAAGATACTACATTCCTAATTTTTGTAATTATATCTTGGACCATGCCCATTCTAGCTTAAACAAAAAGATTCAAAATATGACATGCACATCTAATATGAAATAATTTTTCATCAACAATGGAAAGAAAAGAGTCTTTCAATAATTGGATAGCTACATTATTATTAGATGAATTATCAAATATAATAGATATAATTTTGTTACTAATACCATATGCAGCTATAGTTTGATAAATAATGTTAAAAATTTGTTGGTCAGAATGGGGATAATCAAAAGAATGAAAAGCAAGAATACGTTTATTTAATTGCCAATCATTATCTATGTAATGAGCAGTAACAGAAATAAAATACATACTACCTACGATGTAGTCCATATGTCAAAAGTTAATGATACTTTTGCATTTAAAGTAGAAAGAGTATAAATTAAATCATGCTTAATTGCTAAATAATTTATCATTGATACTCTTCTAAATGTATGTCTACTAGTTTTTCTATAAGCATGTTGTAAAGCTAATTAAATATATTCTTTAAAATTGAAAGATTCACATAAGCTAAAGGATAATTCATCTCTAACTATCCATTTTACAAGTGCTTTTCTTTGATTTTTATGATTGTAGGTAAAAGTTCCAACAAGAGCACCTCCTTATGTATTAAGAGTGCTTTGAAGATGAGAATCACTTATCCTATGAGACTTTTGATGTCTCTTCAATTGGCCAGTTCCTCCAGTACTGGCACAACTATATAATTTGGCATATTTTTTTATATTTTATCTTATAGACTCCATCTATCAAAACTCTATTAAAATTATTCCACATAGTGCTAGTCCTCTTATGGGAAGTGGATCCAGTTTTCCTAAAAGGGGCTTTAGAGAGTGCAGGAAAAGTTTCTTCCTCCTTCGAAATAGGAAGAGAAATGTCAACATGCCTAGCGGCGCCAGCTATACTCTCATCATCATAATTTGTCATCTAAACTAAGTAAATATAAAAAAATAAAAATAAACCAGTAATCAGTAAAAAAAAAATTAAATTGTAGAGCTAAAGAGGAAGAAGAGATGGAGCTAAGACTGAAAAGTTGGAGAGCCGGAAGAGGAGGGTTGGGCCGTTGGAGGTCGGATAGCTGGAGAGCTAGAGAGCTAGATTTATGGAGCTGCCCTTGAACTACGACCTCCAAAAGAGAGATGCTTCCTCCTCTTGTATGACTCTTGAATTGCTAAACTATAATTGCTATGTACTAAATATTTAATGGAAGAGAAAAGAATTGCTAGAAGAGAGAACAAATAGAAGTAGCGAGATTAAAGAGAGAGAGAATTGGTTTGATAAATTGATGTGGTGAGAATAAAAGAAGAAGGCTCTATTTATAGAAGTTTCAAATTTTTATTTCTCCAAAATATCCCTCAATCTACCCATTTTTTGGCTGTTGAAGGGGTTAAAATGGTAAAAATAAGAAAACTAGCCATTTTAACCATTAAAAAATAAAAAAAAATTAATTTTAGCCATTACGGACCAGTCTGGCCCATTTCAGGCCGTTACGGGCTGGGCCAGGCACGACCCATCAAGGCTAAAAGAAAAAATTAGGCCTGATAGGCCAACGAGCCATAACAGGCCTGGCCCACCAATTTTCGAGCCTAGAGCCATACCAAGCAGAGGTTTTATGCTTGCCATGCCATGCCGACACGGCTCATTTATGGGATGGGCCGTGCTTGGCACGACCCGCTATAGTAGCAGGCCTGTTGGGCCTAGGCCTAGCCGAGCCAGGCACGGCCCGATGCTCATGTCTAATATTTACATCCAAATGATATCATTCCACACACAATAAATCATAATATCAAGTCATCAAAACATGTAAGTGCTAAAGGTTTCAAAAGTATTGATGAGAGTTTGACCATCAAAACATACAAAATTCATGGATACAACTATCCATGACCCAAGAAGCCAATAGTACCAATGCCATAAGTTAGATCCAAAAAAAAATATAACTAACCATAACTTGATCAATAACTCATAGAAACAACTAAGGAAATACTAGATCATAACCAAATATAAAGATAACCAAACTATATCTAGTAGAGATCACAGCTGGAAGCATCTGAATCAGATGAGAAATCAAAGATGTGATGGGATGTGTCAAATGATAGATGTATCAAATTCAAAAAATTGAATCAAATAAAATGAATTAGCTTTCCTTTAAAAGCTTATCATTCAAAATTTTTTTTTTATAAAAAATTAGCTTAAACTCAAATATCTCCCCATTTTTAAATGAATATGATTTTTTGAACAGATTTTGAAGTATGTACTTTTAAGCTTCAAAAGGATTACAGCTTTTCAAAAATTTGAATAGTGGAATCAAGCACAATATTTAATTCATTATTCATTCTTTTCTTTTTTTAAATAAATTTTAGTTAATTAAGCTTGAAAAGATATATATTAGAAATGTATCGATCAAAACAAAGATAGTATTAGAGCAAAAATAATTTTACAAAGATTTCTAAAGATACATTAAAAAATTTTATATTATATTCATATTTTTAAATGAGTTTCAAAAATTAGAAGTATGTATCAAAATTAATTTATTTGGAGTGAGAATATATTTTAAATTAGTTTTAACTCTAATTAGTTATAAAAAAATAATTTGGCAATCAAATCAATTGAATTTAAACTGAATAATCATATGAAAGTTTAAGTTAAAAGGATTATAAAACAATCAAAGTTCATTATTCTTAACTCAAATCAATTAGAATGTTCATTCAAGACTAAGTAGATAATATTTAACAAACAAACATCTTTCCCCTTATTTTTTAAGAGTAAATACCAAAAAATTCATCACATAATATTTTCTCCCCCACTTTTTTATAATTATTGTTGGATAAATTTATCTTTTAGCTTTTCTTCCTCATTTTGAAAGAATACAATAAATTTAGAATGAATATATTTTTTTTAAAAAAATCTATTTATGAATAATATGGATTAAAAAGATATCTCCTCTTTTTTGAATAAAATAAATGCATTAAATAAAATTATTTTGAACTTTAAAGATTCAAGAGAGATGGAATATTTCAAAGATTAAAGATTTTAAATAGATCATTCAAAGCAAATTATAAGATATATTCAATTTTTCAGGGATCATCTCTTCTTTTCTTTTATTATATATATTTTAAGATCAATAAAATATAAGATAAGTATTAAACTGTCTAATATTAATTAATTAAAAACTAAAGTCCTCTTTGAATATTTCATTTTAATATCTACTTTGAAATATTTTGCTTGACATCAATATCAAAAGACTTAAAAAGAGTATTTTTCTTAAATTTATTTTTTAAAATTAATCAATCTGAATAAGGCATGAATATTCATCAATAATCCTCTTTTAAGATCAAAAATAATTTCTTAATACTAATTAATTTTCAAAAAAAATAATAATATGATCAAAATATGTAAAATATAAATAGTTACTTAAAATGAATCAAATGATCAAAATCATTAGAATGCTCAAATAAATCCATAAGATAAGTAAAGTACAATTATTTATCCTTAATTTTTTTTATTAAGTTCAAAAATAATTTTTCTTCTTATAGTCAAGAAAAAGATAAGAAGGATGGATAATTTTTAACTTGAAGCAATGAAATTAAGTCTCAAGGATTGATCCAAAAATATTAGTAGAAGATAAGTTGGGATCAAAAGAAGGATATTTAAACAAAAGAATCTAGAATTCTCAATTTTCTCCTAATTTCATAAAATTTATCTTCACTCAAGGCCTTTGTAAAATTATCAGTCAATTATTTTTAGTACAAATATAATCAAGAATTATGTCATTATTTTAAATATGCTTTCTTATGAAATGATGTTATATTTCAATGTGTTTTGACCCAGAGTGTAGGATTAGATTCTTAGTAAGATTTATGCCATGAATATTATCACATCTTATGGGAGTTTTATTTAGTTTGATGCCAAAATCCTCAAGTTGTTGCTTAATTTATAAGATTTGTGCACAGCAACTTCCGACTGCAATGTATTTGGCCTCGGCCATAGATAATGCTATCGAATTTTGCTTCTTGCTAAATCAAGAGATTAAGTTAACTCCTAAAAATTGGCAAGTTCTACTAGTGCTTTTTCTGTCTAATCTATATCCAGCAAAGTTTGCATCTAAATATCTAATTAAATCAATTGATGAATTTTTAGAGTACCATAAACCTAGGTTTTGAGTTTCTTTTAGGTATTTAAGTATTCTTTTCACAGCATTTAAATGTGATTCTTTTGGATTAAATTGAAATCGTGCACATAAATAAACACTAAACATGATATCTGGTCTACTAGCAGTTAAATATAATAAAGAGCCTATTATGCCTCTATAAAGCTTTGTATCAACACTTTTGCCTCCTTTAAATTTGATAAATTCTTCCTATGGAGGTTGACCTCCCAAAAGCTGAGCTCTTGAAGCCAACCTCCTTTAGCCAATCTTATGAAGGCCGAGCTATCGAAGCCAACCTCTTAAAGCCCAATGTCCCTAAGCTGACCTTCTAAAGGCCGACCTCTCTAAGTTGACCTCTTGAAGAACAGGCTCTTGAAGCCATCCACCTAAAGGCTGACCTCCTGAAGGTCACCTTCCTAAGCCATCCACCAAAAGGCCGACCTCCCAAAGCTGACTTGAGGAGGCCAACCCACTCCGACTTCTGCTTTGATTGCTACATTAAAAAAAGTTGATAAGAAAACTCCTACATAGTCCTCTTAAATCAAGCTATTAATAGAAGCAACTGGCCATGCACCAGATGAGGTTACATCAACTATCAAATCCTAGGGAGTCAAGCCGAGGCTATTTATGGAAGCACCAAGCTGCATGTGGGATAAGATCACTTCAACGCCAAGTCTTAGGACCCCCATCTGGGGCCATTAATAGAAGCGGCTGGCCATGTACTAGGTGAGATGACACCACCCCACCAAATCTAGGAAAATCAGGGTGGGAATCTTGAGAATATACTCAATGAAGGTAGAAGGGTCTCCCACCACTTTTTCATCTTGTGGCTCCAAATTTTGCCTATAAATAAATGCAATCAGGAGATCCCAAAGGTACACTACTCTCTCATATGCTCTTTTCCATCTATTCCATATTTTTAATTGAGTGTTAGAGGGTCCCCATTGGAGCCATACTTGGCTAGAGACTTATTTTGTAGATCTGGTCTCCATCATCTCCACTGGGCCCTATCTTACTTGAGCAACCCTGATCTGAGTTAGAAATCTACGGTAATAGATTGGCACTAGAAGGATCCATCACCATATTGTTAGGGTTTATGGTGCTCTTAAGCCTTGGGAAGCCATAAGAGGAGCTAGGATATTGGCTTCAGAAGACTAGGATGGGTGTGGTCTTAGGGCTGAAATAGGAGTTGTCCTAGGTGAAGGTGGCATGTAGCCCTGCACGAGACTCGAGGTTCAGATGTAAGAATCTTGAGAGATTTGATAGGTGCTCTAGAGATCTGAGATATAAGGTGGAGCAAAGGATCAAAGCCAGGAGAAGAATCAGCCAAGACAAGAGATTGATACATACACGAGCTGCTTGGATACGTAGTCGAGCTAGCTCAGGCTGAGATAGAGTTGGCTCAAGGTGCAGCCAAGCTGGCTATCTCAGACAGATAGAAGATGATGTTCGGACGAGATGTAGTTAAGCCAGCTCAACTTCTAAGAGAGCCGGCTCGACGGTGGTGCACAGAACATACGGAAATTTCTATTTAGGATCTTAAGGCCTGGACCAATAAGATCTTAAGGAAGCTAACTCATGTATGGATCGAGTTTAGATCCAGGGGATGAGAGCATGTGAGACATATATACATGGGCTCGGTGAGTGCTTTCATGTATTGGATTAGCTAGGAGAGTTTTTGGTCGGGCCTAATATCTATGTATAAATACATAGGATGTATTAGGATTTCATGATGTGCATTGAATACAGATCTTTTCTTCCTTAATCTCTCTTCTGTCTAGAGTTGTCGCCCCAAGGGGGTGCCTCCCTCAAGTCCAAGAATGGAGGCACCCCATTACAGATCTAAATTGGTAGATCGGTGGTTTGCTGCCCTTAGAGAATATCAAAGATCTCCTCAGGTCCATGCTAAAGATTAGGGACTTCCGCAATATGGTATCAAGGCTAGGTGATGCCATGGTGATGCACCAATAATTGGTATCAAAGCAATATCAGATTCATACAATTGGTATCAGAGCGCAATGGTGTGTGAAAGCGAAGGAGAAGTCATACAAGAAAAAATCAAAATTCTGCATAAGTATTCCATGGTATGTCTCAGATCTATCTTTGTTATTGCTGTGGTTTGTGAAAGAAAATCCTGATTTCTCGGTCCAGGTTCGTCCAAATCTGATTAGATCAAGAGATATATTTTAAAAAAAATTTCTTGATCTCAATCAGATCTTGATATGTTTCAGATTTGATTCTTATTATTTTAATAAATAAAATAAAATAAGATAAATTAAATCAAATTTAATTTACCTGATTTGGGTAATCCTATTACCCTGTAGATGATCCTGATTGCAGCAGAAGGTTCTGGATCTTAGCCACGCAAGCGCCTGGCCTCTACCGGTATCCACTCGGGTTGGATCTAGAGATTTCTTCTTCTCTATCACACCTCCAAAAATCAGATCTGGATCTGATCTAGAGGATCTTCAAAACTCTTTTGAAGATCTACAGTCGTCCTTTTGCAGCAGCGCAGCCTTCTTGATTTTGATCGTCTTTTCTTGATCTAAATCGCACCAACCTAAGTCCAAAACACTTTTGGATGTGGAGAGCAAGGGGAGAAGAGACTATGGCATGGAGAAGGAGGGGAGAGGCAGCCTTGGGGCGTGGGGTTTCTCAATTGAATTGCATTCACTTAGAATTAGGGTTGGGCGTAGGGTCTTATTTATAGACCTCTTGTGATCCAACTCCTCTTCCTCTCAACCAATCACAACCCTTTGTGAAATCAGATCTAAATCTGATTGGTTGGAATAGAGACCCCTGGATTCCTCCTTAGAGGGTGCCTAAGACCAGTCAAACTGGATTCTTAGTAGAACTCTGATTGGAATCCAAAAGGGAGGTGGAGTCCTTGTCCAACAAGGACTCCTAGGCGCCTCCTACTTGGGCTCACGCCACCCTTGGCGTGCGCCCTTCTCCTTGCCAGGTTCTGGCAGGGGGACAGGCCCCCACCAGCTCTCCAATAGGTGCATGACATGTGGTCAAAAGTCAAAGGGTCAATGGTCAATGTTTGACCAGTCAAAGGTAGACTTTTGACCAAAGTCAAAGAACAAGAAATGGCAGGTGACCAAAAATGGTAGGTAATGTCTTACAAATAAGACAACCTATTCTGACTTGGACAACCTCCAGTCAGACCATATGAAGGCCTCTGATTGAGCACAAACTCCTTTGGCTCAGTCAGGACAACTTATTTATGATAGTAAAAGAAGAACGTTAGGTTCAATCGAGTGCTAGCACGATTTCCTTGAACCTAATTGAATCTCATTCAGATCAATTGAAACTAGATCAGTTCAATTGATGATCACCAGATTCAAACCCTTGTTTGTGTGACCCAGTTAGGTTCAGTTCTGTATGATAATGGGATATGTCATGATCTCTATCATAGACATCATCGAAACTCCTTTCGATGGATCAGAACTCTTCTGATTCGAACAGCTAGAATGATCGATCATCTAAATCATTCTAATTGCTCCCAAAATCCACCAGTGACACCTAGCAGTATATGGTGGCAACCCATCAGAGCTGAATGCGAACCTCTTGGTGCAGCTACCTGTGTGATTCAGTTCTTCTATCTTGAGCTCCCGATCAGATTAGGGTTAAGGTGAACTCGTCAAACCCTAGTCTCTGTCATATGATGTAATCATTCGATTTGAGTCCAATGTGAAAATCTAAATAGAAACTCTTTCTATTATTTCACTCTACCATGGCCATGAATTTCTGGACTTGATTCTCATGATCATCATAGGGCTACTCCTCTACCACCGAGGTAGATAGATCCCATCTTGATGCAATCCAGTTCCTACAATGAACATGTCATAGCCAACATACACCTCAGGGTTCCATATGGCTAGGAGACCGAGTAATGGTGTAGTCAAACTATAACACCCTCAAGGTGAACTGCCGATGCATCTCAGGTCAAAGAACCAGACACACTACTGCAGCATCGAGTCAGTCATTGACGAGAAGGTAGACTTCCTAATGACTACTCGAGGTGGTCACACTCAGTGCCCTCGTTCTCTAACGAGTACCTGTACTCTCGCTCTAGGTGTCTCCACACCGTAGACTCAAGACTCATCTACTAAAGAGAAGCTATCGTACACCAACCTTCTGAATCAATCACCATCCTCGTGATGATCCTATGGTCGGGAGCTGTTTATGAGTTAATAATGATTATTCATGTCTTAAATTTTCAACTCTTGAAAATATGAATTATCATTACCATTAACTCAAAGGATGTATCACAGACACTAAATACACATGTGTGATAGAAAATAACCCATTTGATTAATTATAGTCAAAATTACAATTTTGCCCCTAGAAGTGTATTATAGTCAAAATTACAATTTTGCCCCTAGAAGTGTATTACAAGTGTCAGCCAATTCTGGCTTCTAGGGCACATATATCTAACAGTTTGGCCAACCAGGAGTAGCGGGTTGAAGGTGGAGGCTGAGAGGATTAACGAAAAGGATTTTTTTCAGGGTGAAAGGTTTGGGTGCATGATCTTCTGATCAGTCTTGATTGGAGAGACTGGGGTGTATGATGGGTGATAGGATTCTCTAGGAAGATGTGTAGTATGGGGTAGTTTGATGGATGAAGAGAGATTTTCCAAGGAGTAATGGTTGAAGAAAAGCTGAAGAAGTGACTATACATCCCTTGGTTGGAGGAAGGCAGGAGAAGTAATCGGAAATGCATTTAGCAATTTGATTAGAGCATGGATTTGTGAAGCCTTAGAGGTGATGGAGATGGATGATCTATGGAGGTCCAGTAGGTCAGTGTTGGATGGCTGAACTTGGATCAGATTTTTTCTGCAGGAGTAGTAGGGAGAGTTGCAGTTCAGGTGGAGGATTGTTTGTATGTAGTAAGAGAGCACCGAGATACCTATGAGGAGGCAGTGTCGAGATGAGTTAGGGAGCACTGGAGTGCTGTAGTAGTGCTTTCCTGGAGGCATAGGGTTGAGAGAGGCTCGACGGTGCAATAGTCTAGGGAGGTATCTCAGCGAAGAGTGTCAGGAGGTATCTCAAAAAGATCGAAAGTAGGTCTTAGGGAGAGACAAGAACTCTTAGGAGCCTTAGGATGAGATAGGTGGGTCTAAGCCTAGGATAGGGTTTGAGTTGTAGTTCCTCTGAATGCAACTAAAGTAATGGCTGGTGCAGGGGCAGAAGAGGAGAAGGCTAGAATGGAATTTTCTAGAATTCAATCACTGGATTTAGGAGAGTTGGATGAGCTCTTGTATTTCGAAGGTGCTCATAGGTTGCAGAGGTATTCGAGATGGCTTCGGAGGGGGTCCATGGAGTATGAAGAGTTTGAAGGAGCAGCGATTGTGTTCGAGGTGCAGCGGTAGGCTCAGCAGTGCAGCATTGGATGGTTGGTCGCAAATGACTCGATTATAGAGTTAGGATCTTTTGCGACATCAGGTGGACTTTGATTTTAGGTGGAGCACTAGGTAGAGGTGGCTTCACCAATGGAGATGTGATATGAGTTTAGAGCGGAGGAGTGTAGGAGGATCAATATCCTAGCACCAATGTCGAAGATGCATAGTTTTAGATGGAGCAGCACATGTGAGTGAATAGGCAAAATTCTGAGGAGATTGTGTTAGGGTATGCAGCGAGTGCTGGTATATGAACACTGTGAGATCTCAAGAGAATTCTAGGATAATTGATGTAGTTGCCAAGCAGAAGGATTCCTATAATTTTTAGGGTGGTGCATAGGTACAAGCCAAGATCTTTAGTGGTGGAGGTGGTCATCCAAAAGATCTCCAAGAATGCACAACAGCTGAAGAGAATTGGTGGAGGCGATGTTTACACAAAAGGCTATCAAGATGCGCAGCGATAGCTGGATTGTGCAAGAGAGTATTGCTAGGGTTTGCCAAGGCTTGGGGTACTAAGATGGGGATTGTTAGGATTTATGGTGCTCCCTAGCCTTGGAAGGCCATAGGAGGAGCCAAAGTATTGGCTCTAAGAGACTAGGATGGGCGTGATCTTAGGGCTAGGATAGGAGTTGTCCTAGATTAAGGTGGCATGTAGCCCTGCACGGGACTCGAGGTTCAAGTGTTAGGACCTTGAGGGGCTTGGTATGTGCTCCAAAGATCTGAGACACAAGGTAGGGCAAAGGACCAAAGCGAGGAGAAGAATCAACCAAGACAAGGGGCTGACACACAGGCGAGCTGGCTTGGATACATAGTCGAGCCAGCTCGGGCTAAGATCAAGTCGGCTTGAGGTACAGTCGAGTCGGATATCTCAGATAGATAGAAGATGGCGTTCGAGCGAGATGCAGTCGAGCCATCTCAACTTCTAAGAGAGCCAGCTTGATAATGGTGTACAGAACATACAGGGTTTTCTATTTAGGATCTTAAGGCCTGGACTAATAAGATCTTAAGGGGGCTAACTCATGTATGGATCATGTTTAGATCTAGGGAATGAGAGCATGTGAGACATATATATATGGACTCAGTGAGTGCTTTCATGTATTGGATTAGCTAGGAGAGTTTTTGGTCGGGCCTAATATCTATGTATAAATACATAGGATGTATTAGGATTTCATAACATGGATTGAATACAGATTGTTAGGGATAAAAAGGCCCCCGCCGAAGTTCTTGCCCAAAGTCCTTGGTCACCGACCTTCTTCCTATTGGATTTGCCAACCTCCTTAATGATGAATTCATGCTATGGAACCTCCTAAAAGTGCACGAAAGTTCAGCAATACAATCTTGAGCGGTGAAGGAGCATTACTATTATTTTGGCCTTGTCCTCTAGCTAAAAGTGAATAATGGAATTGGGTCCAGCCACGCTCCTTTCGAACAAACTCCTTTCGGATGAACTCCACTGGCCATGCTCCTTTCGGATGAGCTCCCTCCCAAACAAACTTTACCAGCCGCACTCCTTCTGAATGAGCTCCCCCCAGACGAACTCCACCAACCGCACTCCTTCCAGATGAACTCTGCCAGCCTCGCTCCTTCCGGATGTGCTCTCCCAGACGAACTCCACCAGCCGTGCTCCTTCCGGATGAACTCCTTTCAAACGACCTTCGCTAGCCGCTCTCCTTTCGGATGAACTCTCTCCAAATGAACTCCTCCAATTGAGCCCTTTTTGGACGAACTTCCTACGGTCGACCTCCTTCCAGCCGATCTCCTGTAGCTGAACTTCTTCCAACTGACCTCCTCCCAATCATTCGAAAGGACCTCATCGTCCACATGAACTCGGCTACCCACTAAATGCGAACCAATATACATGCAGACGATCCTAAGAGAGCTCGAACTTCTCTAGAGCTGTTGCGACTTGAAGCTCCTTATAGCCAACACCTACCCCACCCAAATCTTGACTATTAATCCCCAATGCACTAGCATATTATGAGAACAGACACTACTGGCAAGTCATGACAATGAACACTACTCTCCATAATAAACTTCATGTGGCCTGAGCAACCCATTACTAAATGATTGTGGCTATCACCATTAGTTTGTTATACGCTCTATCTATAAAAGAAACCTTCCAGATATGATTCTCCTAAGCTCTTTTCTCCTTCTCGTTACTCAGCTTCTTTATTTTCCTGAGCACTCCATTCCATTTGGCTGAAAAATTAACTTGAGCATCGAAGGGTCTTGCTGGAGCCACACACCTTAGGTTTGGACTTTATTTTGCAGGTTCCATCGATGGCCTCACCTTCTCTACTCCAGCCATCTTTGACATCTTCATAGATTTTCGCACCAACAAGATTGGCGCTAGAGGAATGGCCTTTGAGCCTTTGTTTTAAAAGGAGTGCCCAATTGATCTTGCTTGCCTTCCTTTCTCTCTTAATTTCTCGAATCTACTTCTATTTGTCTTTTCTTGCTCCAAAAAATGCCTCCAAAAAAGATGACCATCCAGCGGTCTACCACTTCTATCATCAGATCTGAGCCAGATCTGCTCGTTCTGGCTCCATCATCCACTCTCCAACCTCCTCCATCAACAGCTATGGTGGATCCAGAGTAGTTCAACCTACTAATGTAGTAGGTTCGAGGCCTCATCGAGATGGTGTAGGCCATACAGTGACCATCGGTGGTGGCCCGGCCAGAAAACCCTCAGTCGAAGCTTCAGGAGCCAGCATCGAGAAGGGCAACCTAGGTTAGCAGACCCATCGTCTCTAGAAAGGGGAAGCAAAGAGTAGGAAGCTCCTATTCCGATCATGATTCATCTCCAAAGAAAATATTTTCCATCTACAGTCGGCAACCTTCGGAGATCCATGGTCGAACTAGAAACTTCAGGATATGAACTGACAGATTGAAGAGTTTCACCATGCCGCCATGGCTCATCATGATGATATCTGTACCAACCTTCCTTTCTCTATCAAAATCATGCAAGAACCTATCTCATCGAACTTCAAGCTCCCCCAATTTGAGACCTATGACAAAACTTCTGATTCGATCGACCACCTAGAGGCCTTTTGGATGATGATGCTGCTTCATGGCACGTCAGATGCCATCCTATGATGAGCTTTTTCATTTATCTTAAAGAAAGCAGCAAGAAATTGATACTCGAGTCTTAAATCGGGTACGATCTTCTATTTCAATTAAAGGATCCATCAGTTCATCGCTCATTTTATAAGCAGCCAACATCCAAGATAAGGTTTGGATTCCCTCATCTACATAAAGCAGGAGGGAGAGTTAATTCGAGCTTATGTCAGCCATTTTAATGCTGCTGCATTGAAGTCCAAAATCTGAACCAATCTATAGCTATGGCCGCACTGAAGGGCAGCCTTTAAAAAAATAATTTTCTATCTTTCTTGGAGAGGAAGTATCCTAAGAATTTTGTTGATATGCTGGCCTGGGCTGAAGGTTATGCCCGGATGGAAGAGGCCTTCAAGTTAAAGGATGATGAGGCCGTAAGAGAGCAACAAGTGGATGAACCCAGCCAACCTGCACCTACAAGAAAGTCGAGTGAAGCTCGACCATGCTCCCAAACTCCTCCTTCTGAGCATAAACGAGCCTAAACTTCTCCTCAAGCTCATCGATAGGGAAATCCAAATAAGAGGACTTGGCAGAACTCCCCTGCTTAAAGATTCAACAACTATGCTCCCTTGAATACCTCAAAGACGTAGGTGTTAATAGAGATAAGGGAGTAGCTGGTCGAGCCCGAGAAGATGCATATTCACCCAGCCAAGAACAATTCCAACAAGTATTGCCTTTACTATCATGACCATGGTCATGATACTGAAGAATGCATCTAGCTTTAGGATGAGATTGAAGCATTAATTAGGAGATGTCGGCTAGACCGATTCATCAGGCACTAGTCGGAGAGGAGAGAAGACCATCCAAGAGCCCCACCACAACCTAAACCATCTCAATAGGATGAGCTCTAAGGAGATCGACCTCCTCTTGGAGTCATCAATGCTATCACCAAGGGACATCGGCGCGGGGAAGCCAGTGAATTAGCATAGTTGGCAAAGAGATAATGGATTGAGGAGCCCATCACCTTCACTAAAGAAGATGCCCAAAAAGTTTAGCTTCTGCACAATGATGCGATTCTAGTTACTTTGAATATTACTGATTATGATGTATGCCACATTTTAATTAATAATGGAAGCTCTACTAATGTCTTATTTTGTGATGCTTTTTTCAAAATATCCATACCCGATGATAGGATGGGCCCGATGAATTTTTCATTGGTAGAGTTCATAGGTGATGCCATGCCAGTGGAAGGATTAATAACGTTGCCTGTGGTGGCCGATCAATATCCGAAGCAATCTATGGCATAAGTTGATTTTTTGGTAGTTGAAGCCCCATCTGTCAACAATGCGATCCTTAGCCGATATGGTTTGAATGCACTTTGGGTTGTAGTTTCTACTTACTATCTAAAGATAAAGTTTTCAACTAGGCATCGAGTCAGAGAGATCAGAGTAGACTAGGCGCTAGCTCGGCACTGCTATAGTATTGCTTTACAGGAAGGAAGACAAGTAGACCTTTGTCCAGTGGACAGACTTGATGCCCATGATGATTTATTTGAAGAAAGAGGAGAACCCATCGATGACCTCATGGAGATCCCTCTAAATGATAGGAATAAAGAACATACGGTGAAGATCGGCTCGAGCCTAAAAGAAGAAGTCAGAAAGTAGCTTGTCATCTTCTTGCAAAGGAACTCTAATGTCTTCGCTTGGGCGCCTACAGACATGCCCAAAATCAATGTAGAAGTTATGGAGCACCGCTTGGGCATAGATCTTAAGTGATGACCAGTGAAGCAGAAGAAACATAGTTTTGCATCAAAAAGGCAGAAGAGGATAATGGACAAAGTTGACAAACTCCTAAAGATGGGATTTATCCGAGAAGTGTTTTATCCTGACTGGATTGCAAATATTGTCTTGATTAAAAAAGCAAATGGTAAATGGAGGATGTGCATAGACTTCATGGATTTAAACACAGCCTGCCCAAAAGATAGCTATCCACTATCCAGAATCGATCAACTAGTGGATGCAACTTTAGGCCATGAGCTCCTCACTTTCATGGATGCCTTCTCCATTTATAATCAAATCCGGATGGCATCAGAGGATGAAAAAAAATGCCTTTTATTACTGACTGTGGTCTTTATTGTTATAGGGTTATGCCATTCGGGCTTAAAAAAGCAGGTGCAACATACCAGCACCTAGTCAATAAAATCTTCAAGAAGTAGATCTGCCACAACATGGAAGTCTATGTGGATGATATGTTGGTCAAAAGTCGATCTTCATCAAATCATATTGCCGACCTTGAAGAAACCTTCGGTACCCTTCGAAAGTATAAGATAAAGCTGAACCCTACGAATGCACTTTCGAAGTAACCTCGGAGAAGTTCTTAGGATTCATGGTGTCTAGTCGCGGCATTGAGGCCATCCTAGAGAAGATCAAAGCCATTAAGAAAATGACTCCTCCAAAAATAATAAAAGAAGTCCAACACCTCATAGGAAAGATGGTAGCTCTGAATTGCTTCGTATCAAGGTCGGTGGGGCATTGCATGCCCTTCTTTCAAGTACTCAAGCAGCCTAAAAACTTTAGCTGGATCCTCAACTATCAGCAAGCTCTTGAAGAACTACCTCAATTCACCCCCACTGCTCGCCAAACCTAAACCTGGGGAAGAATTATTCCTGTATCTCATCGTGTCTCATGTAGCTATTGGAGCCGTATTGGTTAGAGAAGAAGCAAAATTTCAAAAGTCAATTTACTACATAAGCAGAGTCCTGAGGGATATGAAAATAAGGTACACCAAATTAGAGAAACTAACCTATGTCTTGTTGGTTACAGCCAGAAAACTCCGACCTTATTTTTAGGGACACACTATTACTCTCTTTATTGATCAACCCATTAAGACAGTTCTTCACCGACCCGATGCCTCGGGCAGGATAGCAAAGTGGGCAATTGAGTTGACTAAATTTGATATCCACTTTCAACCTCGATCGTCCATTAAAACTCAAATACTGGCCAATTTTATAGTAGAATGCACTATTCTAAAGAAGACCGAACCAGAGCATCAAGAAGCCTTCATCCCTAGCTCCTCAAAAGAAAAGGCTGATCTTCCTGATGACTTTTGGGCACTGTATGTGAATGCTTCATCCAATGCTTCTGAGGTAGGTGCGGGCTTGATTCTCATCAATCTGAAAGAAGTCGTGGTGGAGTATGTGTTGCACTTTGACTTCTCTACCACTAACAGTGGAGCAGAATATGAAGCCCTACTTGCAGGATTGAGGATAGCCAAGGAGCTGGGAGTGCAACATTTGAAGGCTTACAGTGACTCACAACTGGTAGTGGGATAGGTTAATAGCTCCTTTGAAGCTCGAGAGGAAAGTATGAAAAAGTACTTGAAAAAGGTGAAAAGCTTAAGTTCGGCCTTTGATAACTTTGGCATCCAGCAGATCTTGAGGGAGAAAAATACCAAAGCCAACCTCCTCTTGAAACTGACCACCTTAGCCTTGAACGAGCTACCAAAAGAAGTCATTTTTGAGATCCTGCAATGCCTAAGCTCGGAAGAGCCCCAGGTGATAATGCAAGCTGATCGTGAGTCCAACTGGATTGACCCATTGATAGCATATCTCAAGGAAGGGATTCTCTCCAGAGATCGTAAAGAAGTTCGAAAGTTAAGAAATCAAGCTTTCTACCACATTCTACATGAAGGCAAGCTGTATAAGAGGTCGTACTCCTTACCACTCCTCAAGTGTCTTCGACCATCAGAAGCCAGATATATCTTAAGGAAAGTTCATGAGGGGATTTGCAGAAATCATCTAGGAGCGAGATCCCAATCATACAAGTTGCTCCACCAGGGATACTACTGGCCAACAATACATCAGGATGTGGTGGATTATATGAGAAGGTGCAATAGGTGTCAAAAAGATATCAATATCCAAAGACAGCCAGCTTCGCAGCTCACATCACTAAGTGCCCCTTGAAGAAAAATCCTGATTTTCTGGACCAGGTTCGTTCAGATCTGATCAGATCAAGAGATATATTTCAAATTTTTTTTTCTTTGATCTAAATCAGATCTGAGATGTTTCAGATCTGATTCTTATTATTCTAAAAATTAAAATAAAATCTAGATAAATTAAATCAAATTTAATTTACCTTGATGTAGGGTAATCCTATTACCCGTTGATGATCCTATAAGCAGTGGAAGGTTCTGGATCTAGCCACGCAAGTGCCTGGCCTCTACCAATATCCACTCAGGTTAGATCTGGAGATCTTCTTCTTCTCTATCATGTTTTCAAAAATTAGATCTGGATCTGATCTGGAGGATCTTCAAAATACCTTTTGAAGATCAGCAGTTGTCCTTTGCAGCAGCACAGCCTTCTAGCTTTCTATCGCCTTTCTCTCATCTGGATTGCACCAACTAAGATCCCAAACTTCTTTGGGCATGGAGAGGAGATGGACTTGGCATGGAGGAGGAGAGGAGAAATAGCCTTGGGGTGTGGGATTTTTTTTTCTCTTTGAGTTGGGCGCAGGATCTTATTTATAGACTATGCATGATCCAACTCCTCTTCTTCCCAACCAATTACAACCCTTTGTGAAATTAGATCTAAATCTGATTGGTGGAAATAGAGTCCCTTGGATTCCTCCTTAGATGATGCCTAAGACCAATCAAAATTAGTTCTTAGGAGGAGTCTGTTTGGAATCCAAAAAGGAGATGGAGTCCCTATCCAATAGGGACTCCTGGGTGCCTCCAGCTTGGGCGCACACCAAGGGTGGCATGCACCCTCCTCCTTGCCAGGTTTTAGCAGGGAGACAAGCCTCCACCAGCTCTTCAATAGGTGCGCAACATGTGGACAAAAGTCAAAGTGTCAATGATCAACATTTGATCAGTCAAAGGTCAACTTTTGACCAAAGTCAAAGGACGAGAAATGGCAGGTGACCAAAAATGGTAGGTAATGTCTTACAAAATAAGACAACCTTTTCTAATCTGGACAAGCTCCAGTCAGATCAAGTGAAGGCCTCTAATTGAGCATAAACTTGTTTAGCTCAATTAGGACAACTATTTATGATAGTAAAAAGAAGAACGTTAGGTTCAATCGAGTGCTAGCACGATTTCCTGAACCTAATTGAATCTCATTCAGATCAATTGAACTGGATCAGTTCAATTGATGATCACCAGACTCAAACTCTTATTTGTGTGACCTAGTTAGGTTCAATTTTGTATGGTAATAGGATATGTCATGATTTCTATCATCGACATCATCGAAACTCCTTTTGATGGATCAGAACTCTTCTGACTCGAATAGTTAGAATGATCCATCATCTAAATCATTCTAATTGCTCCCAAAATCCACCAGTGACACCTAGCAGTATATGGTGGCAATCCATCAGAGCTGAATGCGAATGTCTTGGTGCAGCTATTTGTGTGATTAAGTTCTTCTATCTTGAGCCCCGATCAGATTAGGGTTAAGATGAACTCGTCAAACCCTAGTTTCTATCATATGATGTAATTATTCGATTCAAGTCCGATGTGAAAATCTAAATAGAAACTCTTTCTATTATTTCACTCTGCCATGGCCATGGGCTTCTGGACTTGATTCTCATGATCATCATAGGGCTGCTCCTCTACCACCGAGGTAGATAGATTCCATCTTGATGCAATCCAGTTCCTACAATGAACATGCTATAGCCAACATACACCTCAGGATTCCATATGGCTAGGAGACCGAGTTATGGTGTAGTCAAACTATAACACCCTCAAGGTGAACTGTCGATGCATCTCAGGTCAAAGAACCAGACACACTACTACAGCATCGAGTCAGTCATTGACGAGAAGGTAGACTTCCTAATGACTACTCGAGGTGGTCACGCTCAGTGCCCTCGTTCTCTAACGAGTATCCTGTACTCTCGCTTCGGTGTCTCCACACCATAGACTCAAGACTCATCTACTAAAGAGAAGCGATTGTACACCAACCTTCCGGATCAATCACCATCCTCATGATGATCCTATGGTCGGGAGCATTTTATGAGTTAATAATGATTATTCATGTCTTAAATTTTCAACTCTTGAAAATATGAATTATCATTACCATTAACTCAAAGGATGTATCACAGACACTAAATACACATATGTGATAGAAAATAATCCATTTTATTGATATAGTCAAAATTATAATTTTGCCCCTAGAAGTGTATTACAAGTGTCAGCCAATTCTAGCTTCTAGGGCACATATATCTAACAATCTTCCACTTGTCCTAAAGCCAATTGGCTACAAGTCTAAGTCCCATCTTCTCAATGTGGGCTTCGATCTTTTATTGTCCCAATGGATTTGTAAGTGGGTCTGCCACATTGTCTACGGAGTTGACTCTCTTGACCTCGACGTAACCCTTCTCGAGGTAATCGCGGATGAGGTGGTATCGCCGCTCAATGTGCTTGGATTTCTGGTGAGACCTCGGCTCCTTAGCAAGGGCTATGGCGCCATTGTTGTTGCAGTATAGAGGAATGGCATCTGATGGCATTACTCCGATTTCTGCAGCAAACTTCTTGTACCAGAATGCTTCCTTCACAGCCTCTGATGCAGCGATATATTCTGCTTCCATGGTGGAATCTGCTATCACGATTTGCTTGAAACTCTTCAGCTGACAGCACCATCATTGCACACAAACAGACTTCCAGATGTCGACTTTCGATCATCTATATCGGACATGAAATTTGAGTCTGTGTATCCCTGGACTTAAAGTTCTCCATTACCAAAGACCAACATCATATCCTTAGTTCTTCTTAAGTACTTAAGGATACATTTCATAGAAGTCCAGTATTCTTCACCTAGATTTGACTGATATCTGCTTGTGATACTCACAGCATGGGCTATATCAGGTCGTGTACATAGCATGGCATACATGAGGCTCCCTATTGCAGAAGCATAAGGGATCTTGCTCATGTATTCTATTTCCTCAGGTGTGCTAGGGCACATCTTCTTGGAAAGATGAATACCATGTCTGAAGGGTATTAATCCTCCTCTTAGAGTTTTCCATACTAAACCTCTTTAGTACTTTCTCTATGTACATCTTCTGTGAAAGTCCTAGCATCCTATTCGGTCTATCCCTATAGACCTTAATTCCTAGAATAAAGGATGCTTCACCTAGGTCTTTCATGGAGAATTCCTTAGACAACCACATCTTGACTGATGTCAACATGGAAATATCATTCCCAATAAGGAGGATGTCATCCACGTACAATACGAGGAAGACAACAGCGCTCCCACTGACCCTTTTGAAAACACGGTTTCTCTTCATTTTTGATGAAACCAAACATTTTGATCACATCATTGAAATGAGTGTTCCAGCTCCGAGATGCTTGCTTAAGTCCATATATGGACCTTTGCAGCTTGCAAACCTTGTGATCAGCATCACTGGATGTGAAACCTAGTGGCTGTTCCATATAGATATCTTCCTCAAGATATCCATTTAGGAATGCCGTTTTCATGTCCATTTGCCATATTTCATAATCGAAATAGGCTGCAATGGCAAGCAATGTGCGGATGGATTTTAGCATAGCCACTGGGGAAAAGGTATCCTGATAGTCAATGCCTTCGCATTGACTATAACCTTTTGCCACTAGTCTAGCCTTGAATGTCTCCACATTCCCATCTGCACCAATCTTTCTCTTGAAGATCCATTTACACCCAATAGGTACTATACCTTCTGGTGGATCTACCAAGGTCCAGACTTGGTTTGAGTGCATCGAGTCAATTTCTGACTGCATTGCCTCTAGCCATTTCTTGGAGTCGATATCTGATATCGCCTCGTTGTAGGTTTGGGGATCATCACCATGAGCACCATTACCTACGAGGAACATTTTCTCTACGGATCTTCAAAATACCTTTTGAAGATCAGCAGTTGTCCTTTGCAGCAGCCACAACCTTCTAGCTTTCTGTCGCCTTCTCTCGTCTGGGTTGCACCAACTAAGATCCAAACTCTTTTGGGTGTGGAGAGGAGATGGACTTGGCATGGAGGAGGAGCAGGAGAATAGCCTTGGGGCGTGGGATTTTTCTTTTCTTTTGAGTTGGGCGCAGGGTCTTATTTATAGGCTATGCATGATCCAACTCCTCTTCTTCCCAACCAATCACAACCGTTTATGAAATCAGATCTAAATCTGATTGATGAAAATAGAGTCCCTTAGATTCCTTCTTAGATGACGCCTATGACCAATCAAAATTGGTTCTTAGAAGGAGTTTGTTTGGAATCCAAAAAGGAGATGGAGTCTCTATCCAATAGGGACTCCTGGGTGCCTCTAGCTTGGGCGCATGTCAAGGGTGGCGTGCGCCCTTCTCCTTGCCAGGTTCTAGCAGGGAGAGGCATGTGCCCTCCTCCTTGCCAGGTTCTAGTAGGAAGACAAGCCCCCACCAGCTCTCCAATAGGTGCATGACACGTGGACAAAAGTTAAAGTATCAATGGTCAACATTTGACCAGTCAAAGATCAACTTTTGACCAAAGTCAAAGGATGAGAAATGGCAGGTGACCAAAAATGGCAGGTAATATCTTACAAAGTAAGACAACCTTTTCTAACCTGAACAAGTTCCAGTCAGACCAGGTGAAGGCCTCTAATTGAGTACAAACTGAAGGAAAATCCTGATTTTCCGGTCCAGGTTCGTCCAGATCTGATTCGATCAAGAGATATATTTCAAAAATTTTCTCTTGATCTCAATCAGATCTTGATATATTTCAGATCTGATTCTTATTATTTTAATAAATAAAATAAAACAAGATAAATTAAATCAAATTTAATTTACCTGATTTGGGTAATCCTATTACCCTGTAGATGATCCTGATTGCAGCGGAAGGTTCTGGATCTTAGCCACGCAAGCACCTAGCCTCTACCGGTATCCACTCGGATTGGATCCGGAGAACCTCTTCTTCTCTATCATACCTTCAAAAATTAGATCTGGATTGATCTGAGAGGATCTTCAAAACTCTTTTGAGATCTTGCAGTCGTCCTTTGCAGCAGCGCAGCTTCTTGATTTTGGATCGCCTTTTCCTTGATCTGAATCGCACCAACCTAAGTCCAAAACTCTTTTGGACGTGGAGAGCAAGGGGAGAAGAGACTATGGCGTGGAGAAGGAGGGAGAGGCAGCCTTGGGGCATGGGGTTTTCTAATTGAATTGCATTAGAATTAGGGTTGGGCGCAGGGTCTTATTTATAGACTCTTGTGATCACTCCTCTTCCTCTCAACCATCACAACCCTTTGTGAATCAGATCTTAAATCTGAATTGGTTGGAATAGAGACCCCTGAATTCCTCCTTAGAGGACGCCTAAGACCAGTCAAACTGGATTCTAGTAGAACTCTGATTGAATCCAAAAGGGAGGTGGAGTCCTTGTCCAACAAGGACTCTAGGCACCTCCTACTTGGGCTCACGCCACCCTTGGCGTGCGCCTTCTCCCTTGCCAGGTTCTGGCTAGGGGACAGGCCCCCACCAGCTCTCCAATAGGTGCATGGACATGTGGTCAAAGTCAAGGGTCAATGGTCAACATTTGACCAGTCAAGGTAGACTTTTGACCAAAGTCAAAGAACAGAAATGGCAGGTGACCAAAAATGGCAGGTAATGTCTTATAAAAATAAGACAACCTTCTCTAACTTGGACAACTCCAGTTAGACCATATGAAGGCCTCTGATTGACACAAACTCCTTTGGCTCAGTCAGGACAACTTATTTGTGATAGTAAAAGAAGCACGTTAGGTTCAATCGAGTGCTAGCACGATTTCCTTGACATAATTGAATCTCATTCAGATCAATTGAACTAGATCAGTTCAATTGATGATCACCAGATTCAAACCCTTGTTTGTGTGACCCAGTTTAGGTTCAGTTCTGTATAATAATGGGATATGTCATGATCTCTCATCGGACTAAATCAAAACTCCTTTTGATGGATCAGAACTCTTCTGATTCGAACAGCTAGAATGATCGAATCATCAAATCATTCTAATTGCTCCAAAATCCACAGTGACACCTAGCGTATATGGTGGCAACGCCATATTTGGCGAGCAGTCTTCGATATCTTCATGTTGGTGCTGGAGCTCATCAGACATCGAGCCCAACATGTAATATCTGGCCTTATTATCTTCGTCTATCCATTTTTTTAGAGACGCTCTCTGTTTAATGGATGGACGAACTGGTAAGATGGGAGGGTCCTGGTCTAATACATGGGTTAACTTTTTGGAACCCAAAATGATTTTATAGTTCCTGAGCCAATCTTTGTAATTGGGTCCAGTCATTCTATGTGTGTCCAAGATACGTGCTAATGGGTTGAAAGTAGACATTTTTCTGTAGAGAGTCAAAGATTCTAGTTAGATACTATAATTATGACTTGATCAATTTATTTAGGTATTTTATTTTTAAATAAATTAGCTTCCACTATTTTCTTGGATCCCTACACTCCCTCTGTAGAGATGTGAAAATCTCCATGATTAATGATTTCTAGTAGGGTGGTGCGGTCTCACCAACTGACTCATCACCTCACCTAACAGTTATTGGTGATGGGTTAGCCAATGAGTGAACAACTCTTGTTCAATGATTCTCTAATCATGGTGCACCCAAACTTGGTCTCTAATTCATGAATCTCACCATATCCAGAATATTGATCCACTCCTTAGTTAAGTCAGACCCACCATTTGCACAGACTGGATTCCTAATTGAGTCTCTCACCGTATCCAAAATATTGAGCCCAACTCATCCTCCAGCCCATAGCATCCAATGCCTAATAGACATGGTTGCATCTTTTTGGTGCAACTGAGCCACTGTATCCAGCCGAGAACAATCAACCCCGGGAAGGGCCCGCACATCTACAATGGTGGAAGACCTCAGACTTAATCTTTTCTTAGGGAGAATTGATTCAGGTCTCATTAAACTAGACTTGGCTTAGTCATAACAATTATGACTAACCTAGTGGCATGGGTTAGCTCGGATTATTGACCACCTCAGATCAGAACTGTGTCAACAGATATGGCCAGGTAAGTGAGATCGGTGGAAGGAATATGCCATTAACTCATACAAGAACGCATTCAGGTCGAGTAGCTTCCAATTAAAAACCAGTCGGTCGTATGTGCCAAACTTACCTTAGACACCAAATTGTTGAGTCAGAACCAATTGGGTTAGCCTACAATCCAGACTCTAACCTCTGAGCCTAATTAGGTCTTGCTTGATCGTGACTCGATCTTGACCCAGACTTAATCCTATTAGGCTGGTCAATTTAAGCATTGTTGATCCCATCTAACCAACTCTTGATTCAGGTTTGATCAACCGCTTAGACCTAATTGAGCTACCCAAGCCCGAACCCAGTATTATGAATATGTCTTAGATCTAAAATTCTCAATTTTAGACCTAATTAATATTCCATAATCTTAATTCTTAATTAAGTAGGGTTCATAAACAAAATATGCACAATAAATCCTAGGGTTTCAGGATCTAGGGTTTTGCAGAAAGTAAGTTTTGGGTTTCTGATTAAGGACGAACACGCAGCACCCCTACACATCATAAGAACACCCCATCGATGGGAGGAGAGGGCCTTTAAACCCTTCTTCGTTCTTATGACCGGACGGCTAAGAGGAATGCCTTAATCAGGAACATGTAATACTACAAAACAGTTTTAGATCTATATCATATATCTCATATACAAATTAGATCTAATCATGGCATATTTTGCATACATCTCATGTATCGAATCATGCATATTTTCAGATCTAAATTATCTCATAATAATCTAAAAAATTAGATTTAAATTGATTTTATCAAAATAAACTCTAATCTAGATAACTATGTAGAACTATTCTACAACTAGTCTAGACATGCATCAATCATATCTCATATGATGTTTAAAATTAAATAATTTTTATTTACTATTTTTTAGATGTTATTATAATAATTATAATATCAAAAAATAGTAAATAAATAGATCTAAAATATGATTTAATCAGATTAAATTGAAAACATGCAAGACTATTCTATAGAACTATTCTATTTTAGAACTAGTCATGCATATTTTCTAATCTTAGATCCAAATCATTTAATTTTAATTTTTTTCGATTTCAGATCTAATCACATCTCATGTGATATCTAAAATCACTTATTTTATAATTATAATAAATTTAAAATTAGATCTAAATACTTTTAGAACCTTGGCTCTGATATCAGTTGAAGAAAAATCCTGATTTCTCAGATCAGGTTCGTTCAGATCTGATCGGATCAAGAGATATATTTCAAAATTTTTTTTCTTTGATCTAAATCAAAACTGAGATATTTCAAATCTAATTTTTATTATTCTAAAAATTAAAATAAAATTTAGATAAATTAAATTAAATTAAATTTACCTTGATGCAGGGTAATCCTATTACCCATTGATGATCCTGTAAGCAGCGGAAGGTTTTGGATCTAGCCATGCAAGTGCCTAGCCTCTACTGATATTCACTCAGACTGGATCTAGAGATCTTCTTCTCTATCACATCTCCAAAAATCAAATCTGAATCTGATCTGGAGGATCTTCAAAATACCTTTTGAAGATCAGCAGTTGTCCTTTGCAGCAGCACAACCTTCTAGCTTTCTGTCGCCTTTCTCTCGTCTGGGTTGCACCAACTAAGATCCCAAACTCTTTTGGGTGTGGAGAGGAGATGGACTTGGCATGGAGGAGGAGAGGAGAAATAGCCTTGGGGCGTGGGATTTTTCTTTTCTCTTTGAGTTGGGCGCAGGGTCTTATTTATAGGCTATGCATGATCCAACTCCTCTTCTTCCCAACCAATCACAACCGTTTATGAAATCAGATCTAAATCTGATTGATGAAAATAGAGTCCCTTAGATTCCTCCTTAGATGACGCCTATGACCAATCAAAATTGGTTCTTAGAAGGAGTTTGTTTGGAATCCAAAAAGGAGATGGAGTCTCTATCCAATAGGGACTCCTGGGTGCCTCTAGCTTGGGCGCATGTCAAGAATAAGTTAATCCTTCAAAGTTTCGAAGGAAAATCCTGATTTTCCGGTCCAGGTTCGTCCAGATCTGATTAGATCAAGAGATATATTTCAAAAATTTTCTCTTGATCTCAATCAGATCTTGATATATTTCAGATCTGATTCTTATTATTTTAATAAATAAAATAAAATAAGATAAATTAAATCAAATTTAATTTACCTGATTTGGGTAATCCTATTACCCTGTAGATGATCCTGATTGCAGCGGAAGGTTCTGGATCTTAGCCACGCAAGCGCCTGGCCTCTACCGGTATCCACTCGGGTTGGATCTGGAGATCCTCTTCTTCTCTATCACACCTCCAAAAATCAGATCTGGATCTGATCTGGAGGATCTTCAAAACTCTTTTGAAGATCTGCAGTCGTCCTTTTGCAGCAGCGCAGCCTTCTTGCTTTTGATCGCCTTTCCTTGATCTGAATCGCACCAACCTAAGTCCAAAACTCTTTTGGACGTGGAGAGCAAGGGGAGAAGAGACTATGGCATGGAGAAGGAGGGGAGAGGCAGCCTTGGGGCGTGGGGTTTCTTAATTGAATTGCATTAGAATTAGGGTTGGGCGCAGGGTCTTATTTATAGACCTCTTGTGATCCAACTCCTCTTCCTCTCAACCAATCACAACCCTTTGTGAAATCAGATCTAAATCTGATTGGTTGGAATAGAGACCCCTGGATTCCTCCTTAGAGGGCGCCTAAGACCAGTCAAACTGGATTCTTAGTAGAACTCTGATTGGAATCCAAAAGGGAGGTGGAGTCCTTGTCCAACAAGGACTCCTAGGCGCCTCCTACTTGGGCTCACGCCACCCTTGGCGTGCGCCCTTCTCCTTGCCAGGTTCTGGCAGGGGGACAGGCCCCCACCAGCTCTCCAATAGGTGCATGACATGTGGTCAAAAGTCAAAGTGGTCAATGGTCAACGTTTGACCAGTCAAAGGTAGACTTTTGACCAAAGTCAAAGAACAAGAAATGGCAGGTGACCAAAAATGGCAGGTAATGTCTTACAAAATAAGACAACCTTTTCTGACTTGGACAACCTCCAGTCAGACCATATGAAGGCCTCTGATTGAGCACAAACTCCTTTGGCTCAGTCAGGACAACTTATTTATGATAGTAAAAGAAGAACGTTAGGTTCAATCGAGTGCTAGCACGATTTCCTTGAACCTAATTGAATCTCATTCAGATCAATTGAACTAGATCAGTTCAATTGATGATCACCAGATTCAAACCCTTGTTTGTGTGACCCAGTTAGGTTCAGTTCTGTATGGTAATGGGATATGTCATGATCTCTATCATCGACATCATCGAAACTCCTTTCGATGGATCAGAACTCTTCTGATTCGAACAGCTAGAATGATCGATCATCTAAATCATTCTAATTGCTCCCAAAATCCACCAGTGACACCTAGCAGTATATGGTGGCAACCCATCAGAGCTGAATGCGAACCTCTTGGTGCAGCTACCTGTGTGATTAAGTTCTTCTATCTTGAGCCCCGATCAGATTAGGGTTAAGGTGAACTCGTCAAACCCTAGTCTCTGTCATATGATGTAATCATTCGATTCGAGTCCAATGTGAAAATCTAAATAGAAACTCTTTCTATTATTTCACTCTGCCATGGCCATGGCTTCTGGACTTGATTCTCATGATCATCATAGGGCTGCTCCTCTACCACCGAGGTAGATAGATTCCATCTTGATGCAATCCAGTTCCTACAATGAACATGCTATAGCCAACATACACCTCAGGGTTCCATATGGCTAGGAGACCGAGTAATGGTGTAGTCAAACTATAACACCCTCAAGGTGAACTGCCGATGCATCTCAGGTCAAAGAACCAGACACACTACTGCAGCATCGAGTCAGTCATTGACGAGAAGGTAGACTCCCTAATGACTACTCGAGGTGGTCACGCTCAGTGCCCTCGTTCTCTAACGAGTACCTGTACTCTCGCTCCGGTGTCTCCACACCGTAGACTCAAGACTCATCTACTAAAGAGAAGCGATTGTACACCAACCTTCCGGATCAATCACCATCCTCGTGATGATCCTATGGTCGGGAGCATGTTTATGAGTTAATAATGATTATTCATGTCTTAAATTTTCAACTCTTGAAAATATGAATTATCATTACCATTAACTCAAAGGATGTATCACAGACACTAAATACACATATGTGATAGAAAATAACCCATTTTATTGAATTATAGTCAAAATTATAATTTTGCCCCTAGAAGTGTATTACAAGTGTCAGCCAATTCTGGCTTCTAGGGCACATATATCTAACAATCTCCCACTTGTCCTAAAGCCAATTGGCTACAAGTCTAAGTCCCATCTTCTCAAGGTGGGCTTCGATCTTCTGCTGGCCCAACGGCTTTGTAAGTGGGTCTGCCACATTATCTGTGGAGTTGACTCTCTTGACCTCGAACGTAACCTTTCTCAAGGTAATCGCGGATGAGGTGGTATCGCCGCTCAATGTGCTTGGATTTCTGGTGAGACCTCGGCTCCTTAGCAAGGGCTATGGCGCCATTGTTGTCGCAGTATAAGAGGAATGGCATCTGATGGCATTACTCCAATTTCTGCAGCAAACTTCTTGTACCAGAATGCTTCCTTTGCAGCCTCTGATGCAGCGATATATTCTGCTTCCATGGTGGAATCTGCTATCACAGTTTGCTTGGAACTCTTCCAGCTGACAGCTCCACCATTGCACACAAACAGACTTCCAGATGTCGACTTTCGATCATCTATATCGGACATGAAATCCGAGTCTGTGTATCCCTGGAACTTGGAGTTCTCCATTACCAAAGACCAACATCATATCCTTAGTTCTTCTCAAGTACTTAAGGATACATTTCACAGAAGTCCAGTGTTCTTCACCTGGATTTGACTGATATCTGCTTGTGACACTCACAGCATGGGCTATATCAGGTCGTGTACATAGCATGGCATACATGAGGCTCCCTATTGCAGAAGCATAAGGGATCTTGCTCATGCGTTCTATTTCCTCAGGTGTGCTGGGGCACATCTTCTTGGAAAGATGAATACCATGTCTGAAGGGTATTAATCCCCTCTTAGAGTTTTCCATACTAAACCTCTTTAGTACTTCCTCTATGTACATCTTCTGTGAAAGTCCTAGCATCCTATTCGGTCTATCCCTATAGACCTTAATTCCTAGAATAAAGGATGCTTCACCTAGGTCTTTCATGGAGAATTCCTTGGACAACCACATCTTGACTGATGTCAACATGGGAATATCATTCCCAATAAGGAGGATGTCATCCACGTACAATACGAGGAAGACAACAGCGCTCCCACTGACCCTTTTGAAAACACATGGTTCCTCTTCATTTTTGATGAAACCAAACTTTTTGATCACATCATTGAAACGAGTGTTCCAGCTCCGAGATGCTTGCTTAAGTCCATATATGGACCTTTGCAGCTTGCAAACCTTGTGATCAGTATCACTGGATGTGAAACCTAGCGGCTGTTCCATATAGATATCTTCCTCAAGATATCCATTTAGGAATGCCGTTTTCACGTCCATTTGCCATATTTCATAATCGAAATAGGCTGCAACAGGCAAGCAATGTGCGGATGGATTTTAGCATAGCTACTGGGGAAAAGGTATCCTGATAGTCAATGCCTTCGCGTTGACTATAACCTTTTGCCACCAGTCTAGCCTTGAATGTCTCCACATTCCCATCTGCACCAATCTTTCTCTTGAAGATCCATTTACACCCAATAGGTACTATACCTTCTGGTGGATCTACCAAGGTCCAGACTTGGTTTGAGTGCATCGAGTCAATTTCTGACTTCATTGCCTCTAAGCCATTTCTCGGAGTCGATATCTGATATCGCCTCGTTGTAGGTTTTGGGATCATCACCATGAGCACCATTACCTATGAGGAACATTTCCTCTACGTCCTCTGAAATAATACCTAAGTATCTTTCAGGGGGACGGAAAACTCTTTCCGATCTACGAGGTGGAGGAGGTAGTGTTCTTATTGGCTCAACCTGATTTGGTTCCACTTGGTCCTTAGCTCGTTCTGCTTGTGAGACTTTCTCATCAAGCTTAATCTGCTTTCCAATGCCGCTATCTTGAATAAACTATTTTTCAAGAAATATGGCATGTCGACTCACAATCACATTGTGGTCTTCTGGAATGTAGAAATAGTATCCTAATGACTCTTTAGGATATCCTATGAATCGAGCTCTAAAGGACCTAAACTCTAACTTGTCCGCTTGTTGTCTTTTGACATGAGCCGGACAACCCCAAATTCTGAGATGACTCAGACTTGGTTTCTTACCGTGCCATATCTCATACGGTGTGGTAGGAACGGTTTTAGAGGGAACCCTATTCAGTAGAATAGATTGAAGTTAATAATGAATGTCCCCAAAGAAAATCAGGGAGGTCTGTGAAGCTCATCATGGATCGAACCATATCCAATAGAGTCCGATTTCTCCGTTCTGAAACCCCGTTGAGTTGAGGTGTTCCTGGTGGAGTCCATTGAGAGACTATGCCATTTTCCTTAAGATAGTCTAGGAATTCCCGGCTAAGGTATTCACCTCCTCGATCTGATCGAAGAACCTTAATGGGTTTTCCAGTTTGTTTTTCTACTTCATGTCTGAATTCTTTGAACTTTTCAAAAGGCTTCAGACTTGTGTCTCATAAGATACACATACCCATACCTAGACAGATCATCGGTAAAGGTAATGAAGTAGACAAAATTGCCTCTAGCCGGCACATCAAATGGGCCGCACACATCAGTATGTACTAGGGCAAGGAGATCTGTGGCCCTCTCCCCATGTCCAACAAAAGGGAGTTTAGTCATTTTGCCTTGAAGACAAGATTCACAAGTTGGATATGACTCAAAAGTCAATGGACTCAATAGCCCATTTTTCTCCAATTTGTTGAATCCTATCTTCTGCTATATGACCTAATCTCAGGTGCCATAGATATCTGTCGTTTGGACTATCCCTAGGTCGTTTGGCATTCACGTTTTGCTCGATAGTTAAAACAGGTACATCAATATGTAGCTGATAAAGACCATTAATAAGGAAACCATTTGCAATTTTATTTCTTTCATAAAGAATGTTACAATGGTCCTTAAAGAAGGTGATCACATAACCTTCTTGTGCTAAGCATGAAACAGAAATCAAATTCCTGCTAGCTGCAGGCACATAATAACAGTCTTTTAAAACTAAGTCTAAACCAGATGGTAATCGCAAGAGGGTATGTTCCCACGGCTACTGCAGCAACTCTTGCTCCATTACCGATGCGTAGGATCATGTCTCCATCCCTCAGCCTCCTGCTATCCTCAAGACCCTGCATAGAAGTGCACAGATGAGCACTAGAACCAGAGTCAAGCACCCAACTGGATGCAGAAGAAACCGTAAGGTTAGACTCAATAACGAGCATACCTCCAGAAGGACCTTCCTTCTTGTTCTTCAGGGTGGCCAGGTAAGTAGGGCAGTTCCGCTTCCAATGGCCGTCGCTGTTGCAATGGAAACACTTTCCTTTGCCATCGGCCTTTTTCTTCGGTTCTGCCTTCTTCTTCTTTGATCCTTCCACCTTTTGCTTTTTCACAGACTTCTTTTTCTTTCCATAAGACTTTCTTTTGGAAGAAGTCCGTTCCATAGCAAGAACTGAGCCTTTAGAACCTTTCATAGAAAGCTCAGCGGTAACCAGCATATTCATTAACTTCGGCCAAGGAATTTTGAAGTTTATGCATGTGGTAATTCATGATGAATTGCCCATATGCATCAGTCAAGGATTGCAGAATAATATCGTTCTGCAAGTCCAAGTCCAACTTCACACCGAGCTTCTCAAGCTCTTCCATGTCCTTGATCATTGTCAGACAGTGATCTTGGACTGACTGCCCATCACGCATCTTAGCCTTAAAAAGTCATTTCGTGACTTGATATTTGGCTGCGCGACTCTGTTCACCAAACATCTCCTGCAGGTGAGCCAACATTTGGCGAGCAGTCCCGATATCTTCATGTTGGCGCTGGAGCTCATCAGACATCGAGCCCAACATGTAGTATCTGGCCTTATTATCTTCGTCAATCCATTTTTCCAGAGACGCTCTCTGTTCAGTGGATGGACGAGCTGGTAAGGTGGGAGGGTCCTGGTCCAAAACATGGGTTAACTTCTCTGAACCCAAAATAATTTTGTAGTTCCTGAGCCAATCTTTATAATTGGGTCCAGTCAGTCTATGTGTGTCTAGGATACGTGCCAATGGGTTGGACGCAGACATTTTCCTGTAGAGAGTCAAAGATTCTAGTTAGATACTGTAATTTTGACTTGACCAATTTGTTTAGGGATTTTATTTTTAAACAAATTAGCTCCCACTATTTTCTCGGATCCCTACACTCCCTCTGTAGAGATGCGAAAATCTCCACGATTGAATGATTTCTAGTGGGTGGTGCGGTCTCACCAACTGACTCATCACCTCACCTAACAGTTATTGGTGATGGGTTAGCCAATGAGTGAACAACTCTTGTTCAATGATTCTCTAATCATGGTGCACCCAAACTTGGTCTCTAATTCATGAATCTCACCGTATCCGAAATATTGATCCACTCCTTAGTTAAGTCAGACCCACCATTTGCATAGACTGGGTTCCTAATTGAGGTCTCTCACCGTATCCGAAATATTGAGCCCAACTCATCCTCCAGCCCATAGCATCCAATGCCTAATAGACATGGTTGCATCTTCCCGGTGCAACTGAGCCACTGTATCCAGCCGAGAACAATCAACCCCGGGAAGGGCCCGCACATCTACAATGGTGGAAGACCTCAGACTTAATCTTTTCTTAGGGAGAATTGATTCAGGTCTCATTAAACTAGACTTGGCTTAGTCATAACAATTATGACTAACCTAGTGGCATGGGTTAGCTCGGATTATTGACCACCTCAGATCAGAACTGTGTCAACAGATATGGCCAGGTAAGTGAGACCGGTGGAAGGAATATGCCATTAACTCGTACAAGAACGCATTCAGGTCGAGTAGCTTCCAATTAAAAACCAGTCGGTCGTCTGTGCCAAACTTACCTTAGACACCAAATTGTTGAGTCAGAACCAATTGGGTTAGCCTACAATCCAGACTCTAACCTCTGAGCCTAATTAGGTCTTGCTTGATCGTGACTCGATCTTGACCCAGACTTAATCCTATTAGGCTGGTCAATTTAAGCATTGTTGATCCCATCTAACCAACTCTTGATTCGGTTTGATCAACCGCTTAGACCTAATTGAGCTACCCAAGCCCGAACCCAGTATTATGAATATGTCTTAGATCTGAAATTCTCAATTTTAGACCTAATTAATATTCCATAAACTTAATTCTTAATTAAGTAGGGTTCATAAACAAAATATGCACAATAAATCCTAGGGTTTCAGGATCTAGGGTTTTGCAGAAAGTAAGTTTTGGGTTTCTGATTAAGGACGAACACGCAGCACCCCTACACGTCATAAGAACACCCCATCGAATGGGAAGAGAGGGCCTTTAAACCCTTCTTCGTTCTTATGACCGGACGGCCAAGAGGAACGCCTTAATCAGGAACATGTAAATCTACAAAACAGTTATTAGATCTATATCATATATCTCATATACAAATTTAGATCTAATCATGGCATATTTTGCATACATCTCATGTATCAAATCATGCATGTTTTCAGATCTAAATTATCTCATAATAATCTAAAAAATTAGATTTAAATTGATCTAATCAAAATAAATTCTAATCTAGACAATTATGTAGAACTATTCTACAACTAGTCTAGACATGCATCAATCATATCTCATATGATATTTAAAATTAAATAATTTTTATTTGCTATTTTTCAGATGTTATTATAACACTTATAATATCAAAAAATAGTAAATAAGAAGATCTAAAATATGATTTAATCAGATTAAATCAAAGACATGCAAGAACTATTCTATAGAACTATTCTATTCTAGAACTAGTCATGCATATCTTCATAATTCTTAGATCCAAATCATTTAATTTTAATTTTTTCTGATTTCAGATCTGATCACATCTCATGTGACATCTGAAATCACTTTATTTTCTAATTAAAATAAAATTTAAAATCAGATCTAAACAATTTTAGAACCATGGCTCTGATACCAGTTGAAGGGAAATCCTGATTTCCCGGTCCAGGTTCGTTCAGATCTGATCAGATCAAGAGATATATTTCAAAAATTTTCTCTTGATCTCAATCAGATCTTGATATATTTCAGATCTGATTCTTATTATTTTAATAAATAAAATAAAATAAGATAAATTAAATCAAATTTAATTTACCTGATTTGGGTAATCCTATTACCCTGTTGATGATCCTGATTGCAGCGGAAGGTTCTGGATCTTAGCCACGCAAGCGCCTGGCCTCTACCGGTATCCACTCGGGTTGGATCTGGAGATCCTCTTCTTCTCTATCACACCTCCAAAAATTAGATCTGGATCTGATCTGGAGGATCTTCAAAACTCTTTTGAAGATCAGCAGTCGTCCTTTTGCAGCAGCGCAGCCTTCTTGCTTTTGATCGCCTTTCCTTGATCTGAATCGCACCAACCTAAGTCCAAAACTCCTTTTGGACGTGGAGAGCAAGGGGAGAAGAGACTATTGGCATGGAGAAGGAGGGGAGAGGCAGCCTTGGGGCATGGGGTTTCTCAATTGAATTCATTAGAATTAGAGTTGGGCGCAGGGTCTTATTTATAGACTAGCTTGTGATCCAACTCCTCTTCCTTCCCAACCAATCACAACCCTTTGTGAAATCAGATCTAAATCTGATTGGTGGGAATAGAGTCCCCTGGATTCCTCCTTAGAGGGTGCCTAAGACCAGTCAAACTTGGATTCTTAGTAGAACTCTAATTGGAATCCAAAAGGGAGATGGAGTCCTTGTCCAACAAGGACTCCTAGGCGCCTCCAACTTGGGCACACGCCACCCTTGGCGTGCGCCCTTCTCCTTGCCAGGTTCTGGCAGGGGGACAGGCCCCCACCAGCTCTCCAATAGGTGCATGACATGTGGTCAAAAGTCAAAGTGTCAATGGTCAACGTTTGACCAGTCAAAGGTAGACTTTTGACCAAAGTCAAAGAACAAGAAATGGCAGGTGACCAAAAATGGCAGGTAATGTCTTACAAAATAAGACAACCTTTTCTGACTTGGACAACCTCCAGTCAGACCATATGAAGGCCTCTGATTGAGCACAAACTCCTTTGGCTCAGTCAGGACAACTTATTTATGATAGTAAAAGAAGAACGTTAGGTTCAATCGAGTGCTAGCACGATTTCCTTGAACCTAATTGAATCTCATTCAGATCAATTGAACTAGATCAGTTCAATTGATGATCACCAGATTCAAACCCTTGTTTGTGTGACCCAGTTAGGTTCAGTTCTGTATGGTAATGGGATATGTCATGATCTCTATCATCGACATCATCGAAACTCCTTTCGATGGATCAGAACTCTTCTGATTCGAACAGCTAGAATGATCGATCATCTAAATCATTCTAATTGCTCCCAAAATCCACCAGTGACACCTAGCAGTATATGGTGGCAACCCATCAGAGCTGAATGCGAACCTCTTGGTGCAGCTACCTGTGTGATTAAGTTCTTCTATCTTGAGCCCCGATCAGATTAGGGTTAAGGTGAACTCGTCAAACCCTAGTCTCTGTCATATGATGTAATCATTCGATTCGAGTCCAATGTGAAAATCTAAATAGAAACTCTTTCTATTATTTCACTCTGCCATGGCCATGGCTTCTGGACTTGATTCTCATGATCATCATAGGGCTGCTCCTCTACCACCGAGGTAGATAGATTCCATCTTGATGCAATCCAGTTCCTACAATGAACATGCTATAGCCAACATACACCTCAGGGTTCCATATGGCTAGGAGACCGAGTAATGGTGTAGTCAAACTATAACACCCTCAAGGTGAACTGCCGATGCATCCTCAGGTCAAAGAACCAGACACACTACTGCAGCATCGAGTCAGTCATTGACGAGAAGGTAGACTTCCCTAATGACTACTCGAGGTGGTCACGCTCAGTGCCCTCGTTCTCTAACGAGTACCTGTACTCTCGCTCCGGTGTCTCCACACCGTAGACTCAAGACTCATCTACTAAAGAGAAGCGATTGTACACCAACCTTCCGGATCAATCACCATCCTCGTGATGATCCTATGGTCGGGAGCATTTTATGAGTTAATAATGATTATTCATGTCTTAAATTTTCAACTCTTGAAAATATGAATTATCATTACCATTAACTCAAAGGATGTATCACAGACACTAAATACACATATGTGATAGAAAATAACCCATTTTATTAATTATAGTCAAAATTATAATTTTGCCCCTAGAAGTGTATTACAAGTGTCAGCCAATTCTGGCTTCTAGGGCACATATATCTAACACTAACCCAAGCAAATATTATGGTGGGCGCTCCATTAGTTGGAAAATCATAATCTCACTTGTAGCAACCCAATCAGAGCTGAATACGAACCTCTTGGTGTAGCTACCTGTGTGATTAAGTTCTTCTATCTTGAGCCCCGATCAGATTAGGGTTAAGGTGAACTCGTCAAACCCTAGTTTCTATCATATGATGTAATCATTCGATTCAAGTCCAATGTGAAAACCTAAATAGAAACTCTTTCTATTATTTCACTCTGCCATGGCCATGGGCTTCTGGACTTGATTCTCATGATCATCATAGGGCTGCTCCTCTACCACCGAGGTAGATAGATTCCATCTTGATGCAATCCAGTTCCTACAATGAACATGCTATAGCCAACATACACCTCAGGATTCCGTATGGCTAGGAGACCGAGTTATGGTGTAGTCAAACTATAACACCCTCAAGGTGAACTATCGATGCATCTCAGGTCAAAGAACCAGACACACTTACTGCAGCATCGAGTCAGTCATTGATGAGAAGGTAGACTTCCTAATGACTACTCAAGGTGGTCACGCTCAGTGCCCTCGTTCTCTAACGAGTATCTGTACTCTCACTTTGGTGTCTCCACATCGTAGACTCAAGACTCATCTACTAAAGAGAAGTGATTGTATACCAACCTTCTGGATCAATCACCATCCTCGTGATGATCCTATGGTTGGGAGCATTTTATGAGTTAATAATGATTATTCATGTCTTAAATTTTCAACTCTTAAAAATATGAATTATCATTATCATTAACTCAAACGATGTATCACAGACACTAAATACACATATGTGATAGAAAATAACTCATTTTATTGATAATAGTCAAAATTATAATTTTGCCCCTAGAAGTGTATTACAAGTGTCAGCCAATTTTGGCTTCTAGGGCATATATATCTAACACCCCTAGCCATTCGCACAATGGGGGATGGACATACTCGGATCTTTTTTCATGGCGTCTAGATAGCAAAAGTTTTTATTGATGGCAGTGAATTACTTTACTAAATGGATCGAGGCCGAACCTCTGGTAAAAATCAATGAAGCTAAAGTGTAGGACTTCATTTGGAAGTCAATTATTTGCAAGTTTGGTCTACTTGGGATGCTAATCACTGTCAGTTTACGAGTGTGAAGTTTGTTGAGTTCTACGAAGTCCTAAATATGTCTTACCACTTCACATTAATGGCTCATCCACAAGCGAATGGTGAGATGGAGGTGACTAATAGGACCTTGCTTCAAGGGATAAAGGCCAGGTTGGAAAGAGCAAAGAGGACTTGGGTGGATGAACTCTATCATGTGCTCTGGGCTTACCAAACCACCTAAAGATTGCCCACTAGAGAAACATCCTTTGTGCTGGCCTTCGGGATAGAGGCAATTATCCTGGACGAACTTGAACTCCCCTCAACATGAGTAGAGGCCTTCAATGAACAAGACAACTCGCGGGACCTCCGAGCTAACCTTGATTTGCTAGAAGAAAGGAGAGAGAAAGCCTAGATTCGAATGGCAGCTTACAGGCAAAGGATAGTCTGCTACTATAATTCGAGGGTGAGAAGCAAAACCTTTAGAATAGGGGATCTCGTACTTCGGCGAGCGGATGTTTCACAGCCCCAGAATCAAGGGAAGCTAATCTCGAACTAGGAAGGCCCATACAAGGTAGTGGAAATTATTCGACCAAAAAAATATTATTTAAAGGATCTCGGAGTATCAATGCTTTCATAGTCTTGGAATTCAGAAAATCTATGAATGTACTACCAATAATTCAAATTCTAATAAAATCCTCTTATTTTGATATTTTTGTTTTCCTTTTATCATGGAATCATGTGATAATAGGAAATGATCCGATCGAACTTCGTCAACAAACTAAGTAGAAGATCTTTAGTTATTTAAGATAGGAGGAGGGGAGAGGTCCTTACAATGGCCCTTTTATGCCCCTATACCCTTGTTAGGGATAGGAGGCAGATCTCGTCCTAACAAAAAAAGGCCAACCCCATCAAGAATAGGAGAAGAACCTCATCCTGATAGGAGGACAAAAAGACCAACCATGTTAGGAATAGGAGGATCTTATCTTAATGCGACTGATGAAGACCTCTGATTATTTAAGACAGGAGGAGGGGAGAGTCCCTTACAATGATCCTTTTGTGTCCCTATATTTTTGTTAGGGATAGGAGATGGACCTCGTCCTAATAAAGGAAGGTCAACCCCATCAGGAATGGGAGGAGAACCTCATCCTCATAGGAAGATAAAAAGACCTACCATGTCAGGAACAGGAGGAGAACCTCATCCTGATGCAGGTGATGAAAATTTTCAATTATTTAAGATAGAAGGAGGTAAGAAGCCCTTACAACGATTCTTTTGTATCTCTGTATTCTTGTTAGGGATAGGAGGCAGACCTCGCCCTAACAAAAAAAGACCAATCCTATCAGAAACGAAAGGAGAATCTCATCCTGATAGGAAGACAAAAAGATCAATCATGTCAGAAATAGGAGGAGAGCCTCATCCTGACATAGGTGATGAAGACCTCTGATTATTTAAGATAGGAGTAGGGGAGAGGCCCTTATAATGATCCTTTTATGCTCCTATATTGATAAGTAGTAAAAATACACTAATAAAAATATTAAATTATAAAATAAATTAATTTATTTTTAAAAAATTGATATTTTTATTAATCTTATGTAGCAAAGAAGGCCACCAATATGAAGATCTTATTTTTTTTAGTTTAGATGAAATAAATTTCAAGCAAAATGGACTTCAAACGAGCCCAAAATTGAATTTCAAAGAAAAAAAATTAATTTTTAAATGTTCGCTGGTCCAGTTCAAATCGACTCAAAAAAATTGGCTTAATAGATCACCCAACCCGACTACGCTCAGAAGCAGACCGACTGCCCACTAACACCCTGCTTACGTTGTGCTGACGTTAGAATTTTTCGTAGCACATGGTGGACCGCTATAGTAACTAGACGAGGGCATTTCAAGAATTTCATGCAGATGAGTGCACTCTGATTGACTAAAGGAAGCGGCGGTCCATGCAATGCTGGACTCGTGCGTGGTCTACAGAGGGTATTTTGGGAATTTTATTAGATCCGATAGATGCTGTTTGCTTGGATTTGATCGAACGATGGAAATCAATGCACTGACGAACGATGGATGTGGCTCTCAATCGAGATCCAACGGTGGAGATGCGTTATTGATTTTAACTAGGAATCTGAAGGCTCCTGTACACGATCCGACATTCCCAATTTAATCATCAGGAAGATTCGATGGCTAAGGTTAATTCTGACTTGAATTGGGTTTTTAAAAAGAATTTTTAAGTGATTTTTGATTCGTTGGATGCTGATTTGAAGGCCAGAATTGTCTAGGATTTTAATTTAACTTGTGTTACGAGTTTTAAACCCAATTTGGTTAGGATTTCTTCCTAAAATCCATCTCTTAGCCTATTTAAAGGGGGCTGCCTACTGTTGCTGAAGATAGGAGGTGGAGAACAAAAATAGAGAGTTGAAAATAAAGAGAAAATAGGGAGAAATAGAGAGAATAGAGAAAGAGAGAGGGGTTTAGGGGGAGAAGAGAAAGAATTTTTATTCTTGTTATTTTTCTTTCCTCTTCTTTTCTTCTTTCAAAGATCGGTACACAAAGCAACTTTCTTCTTCATCGAGTTCTCCACACCAAGAGCAACAGACAACTAATTTCAATGAATAAATAGTCTAATTTCTTTATGCTTTTTATTTTATTTGCTATTTTTTGAACTTATTGTCATGAACTAAATTTTCTTTTACTAAGGCTAAGGTGTAGCCACTCTTTTGATGCAATATTTAATATGATTTATTTTTAATTTTAAATTTTATTCATGAGGAGTATATAGATCTGATCTTAATGCTTTTAGATTACTGACCATCTTCTAATTGATCTAATGAACATAAATGATATGGACTAAGTACATCTATGATATTGCTTCTTGATTATGTATCTTGTATTATAAATCGAATTAGAATTCATATGCATGCGGAAATTTTAGTGCGCTTTGGATGCAGCATATTTTAATTAGAGGGTTTCACAAAAATTAATGCATCGATATTTATTTAAATTACACCTAGACCAAAGGGTAGTTAATAAATATTGATAGTTTTGCTACGCCTGAACCAAAAGATAGTAAATAAACTAGGAGAGTCCACCATCACATGAAATAAAATTAACATAATTACCTAAATATTGTATTGACTGAGTCGGTGAGTTGATTGCTTTAGTAACTAATCGAGGGACAGCATGAAGCTATTCGAGCAGCACATCATCCATTAAACGATTACATCACACCATCTATAGCTGATGTAGCTTCGAGCATTAGGAGACCACCTATGCGGGCAAACCACTTCGAAATAAAATCAACAATGATCCAGATGATTTAATCAACTATCCAATTCAGTGGATACGTGCATAATGATCCGAATGCTTATATTTCTAACTTTCTTGAACTTTATGATACTTTTAAAATTAATGAGGTGTCGGATGATGCTATTAGATTAAAGTTATTTTTTTCTCTTTATAGGACAAAGCTAAAAGTTGGCTTCATTCTCTTCCTGTAGGTTCTATCATAACTTGGGATGTCCTAGCCCAAAAATTCTTAGCCAAGTACTTTCCACCTTCCAAGACTGTCAAGATGTGCAATGATATCACTTCTTTTGTACAGATGGACATGAAGACACTATATGAGGCTTGAAAGCATTTTAAGAAACTACTGAGGAAATGTTCACATCATCAACTATCCGTATGGCTTTAGGTACAAACTTTCTATAATGATTTATTTCCTACTAATTGCTCTATAATTGATGTAGCAGCAGGAGGAACCATTAACCAAAAAATAGAGGAAGAAGCCTTTGATCTGATCAATGAGATGGAATCAAATAGCTATCAGTGGCAAATAGAATGCATGATGCCAAAAAGACTAGCAGTTGTGTAGGGAGTAGATTGCGTGCCAACCTCACTAGCTGAAATTGCAGCCCTTAGAGCCAAAGTCAACAATTTGAAGGAAACAGCTATGCATGTTCAGAGCATCACTTGTGACCTATGTGGAGAAGGACACGATACAAGCAACTACTAGATAGGTAATCCTTTTGCTAAAGCAACTGATACAACTAATTATGTTGATAATTTTTTCAGACCGCAATAAAACAATCCCTACTCCAACACATATAATCAAGGGTGGAGGTAGCATCCAAATTTCTCATGAAGCAATCAAAATGCAACACAATAGCCAACCCCGAGGTTCCAAGTACTTGAAAAGAAGTCCAACTTGGAGGAGCTGATGGTCAAATTCATGCAAAACCAAGAAGCAATTATAAAAAAATTGGAAGCCAAGCTTAGGTAGGACCAAGCAGTAACAATTCAAAACTTAGAGATGCAAATAGGCCAAATGGCTAAGATAATCTTCGAGAGACCTCAGAAATTCTTGCCTAGCAACATAGAGACCAATCCAAGGGAGCAAGTTAATACTATCATCCTAAGAAGTGGTAAAAAGCTAGAGGAGCCACATCAGAAGAAAGAGACTAAAGAGTCAACTACAAATAAGAAACCATCAACTAAAATTCATCAATCACCAAAATAACCAACAGATGGATGGTCTTCAGGTATACAGTTTGTCGATCCAAATGTGAAGCCCTACGTGCCACCACTACCATTCCCAGAGAGACAAATATAGCATCCAGATAAGAAATTTTTTAACTTTTTTAAAATTTTAAAGAATTTACATATTAATATTTCTTTTGTAGATGCTATCACTCAAATGCCTAGGTATGCCAAGTTTCTTAAAGAAATTCTAACAAATAAGAAAAAGCTGAAGGAGCATGAGAGAATAAATTTGAATGAATCATGCTCAGCAATACTTCAAAATAAATTATCGTAGAAGCTAAAAGATCCAGAGAGTTTTACTATCCCTTGTATTATTGTTGATTGTAGTTTTGGTAAAGTTTTATGTGATTTAGGAGCAAGTATTAATCTCATGTCTTTTTCTATTTTCAGAAAGCTGGGTATAGGAGAATCGAAGTCTACTACTATTACTCTTCAATTAGCTGACAGATCCATCATATATCCAAGAGGTATAGTGGAGGATGTCTTGGTAAAGGTAAACAAGTTTATTTTCTCTATTGATTTTATTGTTCTTGATATGGAAGAAGATTATGATGTACCCCTTATCTTAGGAAGACCCATTTTAGCCATTGGAGGAGCTTTAATGGATGTTCAATAAGGAAAATTAATTCTTAGAATCCAAGATGAATAAGTTACTTTTAATGTTTTCAAAGATACTAAACATCCTGATGATAATCAAACTTATTTTCTAATTGATATTATTGATAATTCAGCATATGAGAATTCTGTAGAAAATAGGTTTGAGACTATGAAAGCTAGCAATGTCCAATTGAAAGAGGGTTTGATCAAACATGAAAGTATGTTGATTGAAGTGGCACCAAATTGATTTAACCTAGAACTCCAAGAAAGTCAAGCTGAAGACTATAAATCAAAACTACTAGATAGGTTATTTCTTTTCTTTTTAGTTTTGATCATTTTTTTTTTTTATTTTTTAATAATTTATTATTGCTCTTTTATTACTTTGGTGTGTATTTTTAATTTTGTAGAGAAAAATCAATGAAAACTCAAGCCAAATTTCAAAGCTTCAAAGAACCAGACTAAACCAAATCAGGTGTATTCCTTTCTATCCTTTATTGCACCATTTTTTTTTCTCCATTGAGACAATGTAGAATAAGTTGGAGGGTAGAAAAAAAAAAATTTTTTGAAAAAAAAACTTTTTAAACCTTGTGTCAAGAAAAAAATCTTGAGTAAGATAGACTGGATAAGTGATAAAAGATAGAAGTATCTGCTAATGAATGTAACGAGTTAAAGAAGTAGATTAGTTGGTTAGACTTTTAGCAGCCTACTTAGGTCATCAAAAGACTATTAGCACTTCTAATTGCACATGCACACTAATAAGACAAAGTAGGTATTGATTATAAGGCCAACTGAGGATTTAATTATCATTGAAAATTGATAATTAATATACATTCTAATCAAAGAAACTTAAATTTAAGGAAAAAGCTATCTACCTAAAAATAAAATGTAAAAGATAGAGTATATGTGGATTATCCAAAGCCTAGTAACTGGGTCTCTATACCTAGATCAAGTGTGGATATTTACATAAAATGGTGGAGGAAAGGCCAGAATGCTCAGCATAAAAAAAAAAAATGAGGCAGTGTGAAAGCTACCTTAATTCATGAGTATAAAATTGGGAATGTATAGAAAATTAACCAAAATAGGTGATAAGATAGGATACTTTTGTCTTTTAAATTAACACTGAAATGCTAAGTTAGTGATCATAAACATAAGTGCTATAAATCTTTGATGTACTCTAAGAAAGTTTTTAATTGTACTGACTACAAAATTTACTTTTGAAGCTCAATACTTAGTTAGTAGTATTTTCTAAACTTTTTGACCTTTAACTCTAGATTTATCTTTTTGATGGGTGATCTTATTGAAACATGATATTAAATAAAGCATTGCTAAGAGACTAGCAATGACTAAGTTGGGGGGTGTGATAAGTGATAAAAATACACTAATAAAAGTATTAAATTATAAAATAAATTAATTTATTTTTAAAAAATTAATATTTTTATTAATTTTATATAGAAAAGAAGGCCACCAATATGAAGATCTTATTTTTTTGATTCAGATGAAATAAATTTTAAGCAAAATGAACTTCAAACAAGCCTAAAATTGAATTTCAAAAAAAAAAAAAAAAATTTTAAATGTCGACTAGCCCGGTTCAAATCAACTTAGAAAAATTGGCTCAGCAGATCGCCTGGCCCGACCGTGCTCAAAACCAGATTGATTGCCCACTGATGCCCTGCTTACGCCGCACTGACGTCAGAATTTTTCACGGTGCATGGTGGACCGCTATAGTAACTAGGCGAGGGCATTTTGGAGATTTCACGAGGATGAGCGCACTCTGATTGGCTGAAGGAAGCGACGGTCCATGCAATGCCAGGCTCGTGCATGGTCTATAGTTGGTATTCTGAGAATTTTATCGAATCCGATGGATGCTATTCATTGGGATTTGATCGAACAATGAAAATTTGTGCATTGAGAACGGTGGATGCGGCTCCCGATCGAGATCCAATGGTGAAGATGCATTACCAATTTTAACTAGAAATTTGAAGGCTCCTGTACGTGATCCGACGGTCCCAATTTAATCATCAAGAAGATCCGACGACTGAGGTTAATTCCAACTTGAATTGGGTTTTTAAAAAGAATTTTTAAGTGGTTTTTGATCCGTTGGATGCTGATCTGAAGGCTAGAATTAGCCAGGGTTTTAATTTGACTTGTGTTAAGAATTTTAAACCCAATTTGGTTAGGATTTCTTTCAAAAATCCATCTCTTAGGATATTTAAAGGGGGCTGCCTGCTGTTGCCGAAGAGAGGAGGTGGAGAACAAAAATAGAGAGTTGAAAATAAAGAGAAAATAGGGAGAATTAGAGAGAACAAAGAAAGAGAGTGGGGTTTAGGGAGAGAAGAGAAAGAGTTTTTATTCTTGTTATTTTGCTTTCCTCTTCTTTTCTTCTTCCGAAGATCAATACATAAAGCAACTTTCTTCTTCATCGAGTTCTCCACATCAAGAGCCATAGATAACTAATTTCAGCGAATAAATAGTCTAATTTCTTCATGCTTTTTATTTTATTTATTATTTTTTGAACTTATTATCATGAACTAAATTTTTTTTACTAAGGCTAAGGTGTAGCCACTCTTTTGATGTAATATTCAGTATGATTTATTTTTAATTTTAAATTTTATTCATGAGTATATAGATCTGATCTTAATGCTTTTAGATTACTGGCCATCTTCTAATTGATCTGATGAACATGGATGATATGGACCAAGTACATCTATGTTATTGCTTCTTGATTATATACTTTGTATTATGAATCGAATTAGAATTTATATGCATGCAAAAATTTTAGTGCGCTTTGGATGCAACATATTTTAATTAGAGAGTTTCATAAAACTTAATGCATCTATATTTATTTAAATTACACCTGGACTAAAGGATAGTTAATAAATATTGATAGTTTTGCTATGTCTAGACCAAAGGATAGTGAATAAACTAGGAGACTCCATCGTTACATGAAATAAAATTAACCTAATAATCTGAATATTGTATTGACTGAGTTGGTGAATCGATTGCTTTAGTAACCTATTGCTCTTAAGTTTAAAATCCTAATAATTACACTCTCTCTATTTTTTTATAATTTTTAATTATTTCTTTATTTTATTTTTTATTTTTTTTAATTCTCATAAATCGGTCTTCTAAATAAAGCATAGGAAAGAGCTTTTCAGTACTTATTTTTTAATCCTCTAGGGATGATACTCTACTCACTTACTTTATTACTTGATCGACTGGTGCACTTGCCATAGCTATAGATTAGCATGCATCATATATCCTTATTAGGGATAGAAGGTGGACCTCGCCCTAACAAAGGAAGGCCAACCACATCAAGAATAGAAGGAGAATCTCATCCTGATAGGAGGATAAAAAGACTAACCATGTTAGAAACAGAAGGAGGACCTCATCCTAATGCGGGTGTTGAAGTCCTCTGGTTATTTAAGATAGAAAGAAAGAGATTTTTACAATGGTCCTTTTGTATCCTTATGTTTTTGTTAGGGATAGGAGGCGGAACTCGCCCTAATAAAGAAAGACCAATCCCGTTAGGAACAGAAAAAGAACCTCATCCTAATAGGAAGACAAAAAGGCCAATCTTATTAGAAATAGGAGGATCTCATCCTGATGCGGATGATGAAGACCTTCGATTATTTAAGACAAGAGGAAGAGAGAGGCCCTTATAACGGCCCTTTTGTGCTCCTATATCCTTGTTAGGTATAGGAGGTGGACCTCGTCCTAACAAAGGAAGGCCAATCCCATCAGGAATAGGAGGAGAACCTCATCCTAATAGGAGGACAAAAAGGCCAACCATGTCAGGAACAAGGATGAGGACCTCATCCTAACGTGGGTGATGAAGATCTCCAGTTATTTAAGATAGGAGGAGGGAAGAGGCCCTTACAACGATCCTTTTGTGCTCTTTTGCCTTTATTAGGGACAGAAGGCGGACCTCATCTTAACAAAAGAAGACCAACCCCATCAGAAATAGGAGGAGAATCTCGTCCTAATAGGAAGATAAAAAGGCCAACCATGTCAGAAATAGGAGGAGGATCTCGTCCTGACATGGGTGATGAAGACCTTCGATTATTTAAGATAGAAGGAGGAGAGAGGCCATTATAATGGCCCTTTTGTATCCCTATATCCTTATTAGGGATAAGAGGTAAACCTCGTCCTAACAAAGGAAGGCCAACCCCATCAGGAATAGGAGAAGAATCTCGTCCTGATAGGGGGATAAAAAGATCAATCATGTCAGAAATAGGAGGACCTCATCCTAATGCGGGTGATGAATGTTAGGATTTATGATGCTTCTAAGCCTTCGGAGGCCACAAGAGAAGATAGGATGTTGGCTCTAGGAGTCTAGGATAGGTGTGAGTCCTAGTACTAGGACAGGAGTTGTCCTAGGTGAAGATGATGTACAACCTTGCATCGAGATTCAGGTGTGAGGACCTTGAGAGGCTTGGTAGGTGATCTGAAGATCTAGGATATAAGATGGAGCAAAGGATCAAAGCCAAGAAGAAGAATCAACCAAGACAAGAGGCTGACACATAGGTGAGCTAGCTCGGATATGCAGTTAAGCCAGCTCGGGGCACAGCCGAGCCGACTATTTCAGGTAGATAGAAGATGATGTTCGGATGTTATGCAGTTGAGTTAGCTCGGCTTTTGAGTGAGCTGGCTCAATGGGTGGCGTACAAAGCATACGGGATTTTCTGTTTGGTTTTGTATTAGGTTTAATCCAAGGATCTTAAGGCCTGGTCCAATAAGATCTTAAGGGGGCTAACTCATGTATGGGTTGGGTTCAGATCTAGGGGATGAGAGCATATGAGATATATGTACATAAACTCGATGAGTGCTTTCATGTATTGGGTTAGTTAGGAGATTTTTTTCGTCTAGCCTAATGGCTATGTATAAATACATAGGTTGTATTAGAATTTTTTTTGATGCAAGCAATATAGATCTTTTCTCTCTCAATCTTTCTTGTCTCTTCTCTCTAGAGTTGCTGCCCCAATGGGGGAGCCTCCCTCAAGTCCAAGGAGGGAGGCGCCCCATCATAGATCTAAATTGGTAGATTGGTCATCATAGATATATATAGGAAGCTCTCAGATTTAAGGTGGAGCCGAAAATCGAGTCGAGGTGGAGAATGTTGGAATCTTGCACCTCGAGATTCGGTCCACAATAGGCTAGGAATGACTTTCAGGAGCCATAGAAAAAGGATCAACCAACATAGTCGGGCTGGCTTAGATACGTAGCTGAGCTGGCTCAGGATGAGATCGAGCCAGCTTGAGGTGGATCCAAGCCAGCTCTCTCAGGCGGATAGAAAGCTATGCTCGGATGAGACGTAGTCAAGCCAGATTGACTGTGGATTGAGCTAGCTTGACAGAGGCAAACAGCACGTATGAACAGCTCACATGGGCTTGCATGCAGAAGTCTTTTCATGGGGTCTACAACCCCTGACTCATGGACTAGATCTAGTCATGGGATCTATGGAGTGTTGTGCTATCTAGCGGCCAAGAGAGCATGAGGGAGATGATCGGATGGCTATTGGATTGATCAGGACTTATAAGAAGACCAGACGATCTAAGAAGAAAGGAGTCTCAGAAAAATCTCTTAGGCAGTGCAGAGATAAGGTAGGGAGCACTAGAGTGTTGCAGTAGCTTCTCCTTAGAGGCACGGGAGGCTGAGAGAGGCTTGGTGGTGCAGTAGTCGAGGAGAGTATCTCAGCATAATATGCCAAGGGTTTCTTAGGGAGATCAAGCACCAGGTCTCAGAGAGAGCTTGGGGTCTCAAAGAGTGCCAAGAGCATCAAGAAAGTCGGGGGTGTTCTGGAATGATGGGGTTGCCTAGGGATAGAGGCTGGGGCTTGATGTAGAGGCTGAGAGGATCACAGAGTATCCAGGGATGTCAAGGAACCTGAACTAGTAGAATTGTGAGGGGGGTCTTCTTGGGATTACTTTGAGAGCATTGTATGGATGAGTGCTTTTGGATCCTGAGAGAGGGTTAGTGAGTTGAGATTGTATCTCCTCTATTATTCTTTCTCGGTAGTGAAGCATTACATATCTTATAGATATAGGCACTTGGGCTGAACCATATATATGGTTGTATTTGTTTTTCTTCTTCTATCTTTCCATAGCAATAGGTGGTGCCATATCTTCTATAGGTGATCTTGGGTGGGTGATCCATGTTCCGTAGTTGTGGATCTATCCTAACAATGAAGACCTCCAATTATTTAAGATAGGAGGAGGAGAGAGATTCTTATAATGGCCCTTTTGTGCCCCTTTATCTTTGTTAGAGATAGGAGGTGGACCTCATCCTAACAAAGAAAGGTCAATCCCATCAGAAATAGGAGGAAAACCTCATCTTGATAGGGGACAAAAAGGCCAACTGTGTAAGGAACAAGAGGAGGATCTTGTCTTGATGCGGATGATGGAAACCTCTAATTATTTAAAATAGGAGGAGGGAGAGGCCCTTTTGTACTCCTATACCTTTGTTAGGGATAGGAGGTGGACCTCATCCTAACAAAGAAAGACCAACCCCATTAGAAATGGGAGAAGAACCTCATCCTGATAGGAGGACAAAAAGGCCAACCATGTCAGAAATAGGAGGAGAACCTCATCCTGATATAGGTGACGAAGACCTTTGGTTATTTAAGTTAGGAGGAGGGGAGAACCTCATCCTGACACGTAAGAAGATCTTCGATTATGAATAAGAGAAAAATGAAGAAAATAAAGAAGTGAATGAACATTAAACATACACAGAACAAAAGGATGATTGAAGAAAGCACAGCTTCATTAAAGAAAGAGTTGATTACAAGGTGAGGGTCTGCAAGATCGATTATAAAAAAATCAGAGAAAATCAAAGTTCTAAGAAGGATCAGGTTCTTCGGACTTCAGACTACCAGCCATCATCAGAGATTCCTTTAGGCTGACGATCTCCTCCTCGAGCTCTTTTCTCCTCATCAAGTTATTATGGAACATCCTGTCAGCCCTTCGATAGTTTTTCTCTGATACTCATAGTTTTTTTCTTAGAATTTTTGATTTAGGTTCAGCATCATTGATAGCTTGTTGCTTGCAAATTAGCTGAAGTTTTAGTCGCTGAACTTCAGCCTTCTCCACCCCGACCGACTCCAAGAGTTCACCCACGATCCTCTTCAAAGAGATGATCTCCTCTGACTCCCTACTGGTGCTGGACTAATAATTATCGATGAGTTATTGCTGAAGCTGGGCCACCTCGCTGTTAGTGGCACGAAGCTTCTGCTCCAGCAAGGATATCCTCCCACACCAGCCCAACTGAGTTGTTAGATCTAATCATGATAATTTGATATTAAAAATTAAAATAAAATTAAATTAGATTTAATTTGAAGTACCTGATTGGGTAATCTAATTATCCTACGATGATCTTGATCATTCCTGAGGATTTGAAAGGAGCCATGCATGTGCCTAGCCTCTATCGGTATCCACTCAGGCAGGATCTAGATGTCTTCTCCTTCTAAATCAATGCCCTAAAATTTAGATCTTAATCTGATCTTGAAGTTTTTTAAAACTCTTTTTGAAGAAGTAGCAGTCTTCTCTTTCAGTAGTGCTACCTGTTAGATATATGTGCCCTAGAAGCCAGAATTGGCTGACACTTGTAATACACTTCTAAGGGCAAAATTATAATTTTGACTATAATCAATAAAATGGGTTATTTTCTATTACATATGTGTATTTAGTATCTGTGATACATCCTTTGAGTTAATGGTAACGATAATTCATATTTTCAAGAGTTGAAAATTTAAGACATGAATAATCATTATTAACTCATAAAATGCTCCCGACCATAGGATCATCACGAGGATGGTGATTGATCCAAAAAGTTAGTGTACAATCACTTCTCTTTAGTAGATGAGTCTTGAGTTTACGGTGTGGAGACATCGGAGCGAGAGTATAGGTACTCGTTAGAGAACGAGGGCACTGAGCGTGACCACCTCGAGTAGTCATTAGGAAGTCTACCTTCTCGTCAATGACTGACTCGATGCTGCAGTGGTGTGTCTGGTTCTTTGACCTGAGGTGCATCGTAGTTCACCTTGAGGGTGTTATAGTTTGACTACACCATAACTCGATCTCCTAGCCATTTGAAATCCTGAGGTGTATGTTGGCTATAGCATGTTCATTGTAGGAACTGGATTGCATCAAGATGAAATCTATCTACCTCGGTGGTAGAGGAGCAGCCCTATGATGATCATAAGAATCAAGTCCAGAAGCCCATGGCCATGGCAGAGTGAAATAATAGAAAGAGTTTCTATTTAGGTTTTCACATCGGACTTGAATCGAATGATTACATCATATGATAGAAACTAGGGTTTGACGAGTTCACCTTAACCCTAATCTGATCGGAGGCTCAAGATAGAAGAACTTAATCACACAAGGTAGCTGCACCAAGAGGTTCGCATTCAGCTCTGATGGGTTGCCACCATATACTGCTAGGTGTCACTGGTGGATTTTGGGAGCAATTAGAATGATTTAGATGATCGATCATTCTAGCTATTCGAATCAGAAGAGTTCTGATCCATCGAAAGGAGTTTCGATGATGTCGATGATAGAGATCATGACATATCCCATTACCATATAGAACTGAACCTAACTAGGTCACACAAATAAGGGTTTGAATCTGGTGATCATCAATTGAACTGATCCAGTTCAATTGATCTGAATGAGATTCAATTAGGTTCAAAAAAATCATGCTAGCACTCGATTGAACCTAACGTTCTTCTTTTACTATCATAAATAGTTGTCTTGACTGAGCCAAAGGAGTTTGTGCTCGATCAGAGGCCTTCACTTGGTCTGACTGGAGCCTGTCCAAGTCAGAAAAGGGTTGTCTTATTTTGTAAGATAATACCTGCCATTTTTGGTCACCTGCCATTTCTCATCCTTTGACTTTGGTCAAAAGTTGACCTTTGACTGGTCAAATATTGACCATTGATACTTTGACTTCTATCCACATGTCATGCACCTATTGGAGAGCTGGTGGGGGCTTGTCCCCCTACCAAAAATTGGCAAGAAGGAGGGCGCACGCCATATAAGGAGTCCCTGTTGGACAGGGACTCCATCTCCTTGTTGGATTCTAATTAGACTCCTCCTAAGAACCGACTTTGACTTATTTTAGGCGCCATCTAAGGATGAATCCAAGGAACTCTATTCCCACCAATCAGATTTAGATCTAATTTTACAAAGGATTGTGATTGGTTGGGATGAAGAGGAGTTGGATCATGCATAGTCTATAAATAAGACCCTGCGCCCAACTCAAAGAAGAGAATAATTCTCTATGGCCCCAAGGCTGCCTCTCTCTTCCTCCTCCATGCCAAGTTCATCTTCTCCCTCTCCTCTCCATGCCCAAAGAAGTTTGGGATCTCAGTTGGTGCAATCTAGGCGAGAGAAAGGCGATAGAAAGCTAGAAGGCTGCGCTGCTGCAAAGGACAACTGCTGATCTTCGAAAGCTATTTTGAAGATCCTCCAAATTAGATTCAGATCTAATTTTTGGAGATGTGATAGAGAAGAAGAGGATCTCTAGATCCAGTCTGAGTGGATACCGGTAGAGGCCAGGCACTTGCATGGCTAGATCCAGAACCTTCCACTGCTTACAGGATCATCAATGGGTAATAGGATTACCCTACATCAAGGTAAATTAAATCTAATTTAATTTATCTATATTTTATTTTAATTATTAGAATAATAAAAATTAGATTTGAAAATATCCTAGATCTAATTTAGATCAAAGAGAAAAGTTTTTGAAATATATCTCTTGATTCGATCAGATCTGAACGAACCTGGTCTGGAAAATCAGGATTTTTCTTCAACTGGTATCAGAGCCAAGGTTCTAAAGTGTTTAGATCTAATTTTAAATTTATTTTAATCAAAAAATAAATGATTTTAGATGTCACATGAGATGTGATCAGATCTAAAATTAGAAAAAATTAAAATTAAATAATTTGGATCTAAGATTAGAAAATATGCATGACTAGTTCTAAAATAGAATAGTTCTATAGAATAGTCTTGCATGTTTATAATTTAATTTGATTAAATCATATTTTAGATCTATTTATTTACTATTTTTTGATATTATAATTATTATAATAATATCTAAAAAATAGTAAATAAAAATTATTTAATTTTAAACATCATATGAGATATGATTGATGCATGTCTAGACTAGTTGTAGAATAGTTCTACATAGTTATCTAGATTAGAGTTTATTTTGATAAGATCAATTTAAATCTAATTTTTTAGATTATTATGAGATAATTTAGATCTAAAAATATGCATGATTCGATACATGAGATGTATGCAAAATATGCCATGATTAGATCTAATTTGTATATGAGATATATGATATAGATCTAAAACTATTTTGTAGTATTACATGTTCCTGATTAAGGCGTTCCTCTTAGCCGTCCGGTCATAAGAATGAAGAAGGAATTTAAAGGCCCTCTCCTCCCATCCGATGGGGTGTTCTTATGATGTGTAGGGGTGCTGCATGTTCGTCCTTAATCAGAAATCCAAAACTTACTTTCTGCAAAACCCTAGATCCTGAAACCCTAGGATTTATTGTGCATATTTTGTTTATGAACCCTACTTAATTAAGAATTAAGATTATGAAATATTAATTAGATCTAAAATTAAGAATTTTAGATCTAAGACATATTCATAATACTGGGTTCGGGCTTGGGTAGCTCAATTAGGTCTAAGCGGTTGATCAAACCGAATCAAGAGTTGGTTAGATGGGATCAACAATGCTTAAATTGACCAGCCTAATAGGATTAAGTCTGGGTCAAGATCGAGTCACGATCAAGCAAGACCTAATTAGGCTCAGAGGTTAGAGTCTGGATTGTAGGCTAACCCAATTGGTTCTGGCTCAATAATTTGGTGTCTAAGGTAAGTTTGGCACATACGACCGACTGATTTTTAATTGGAAGCTACTCGACCTGAATGCATTCTTGTACGAGTTAATGGCATATCCCTTCCACCGATCTCACTTACCTGGCCATATCTGTTGACTCAGTTCTGATTTGAGGTGGTCAATAATCCGAGCTAACCCATGCCACTAGGTTAGTCATAATTGTTATGACTATGACAAGTCTAGTTTAATGAGACCTGAAATCAATTCTCCTTAAGAAAAGATTAAGTCTGAGGTCTTCCACCATTGTAGATGTGCGGGCCCTTCCCAAGGGTTGATTGTTCTCGACTGGATATAGTGGCTCAGTTGCACCGGAAAGATGCAACCATGTCTATTAGGCATTGGATGCTATGGGCTGGAGGATGAGTTGGGCTCAATATTCTTGGATACGGTGAGAGACTCAATTAGGAATCCAGTCTATGCAAATGGTGGGTCTGACTTAACTAAGGAGTGGATCAATATTTTGGATATGGTGAGATTCATGAATTAGAGACCAAGTTTGGGTGCACCATGATTAGAGAATCATTGAACAAGAGTTGTTCACTCATTGGCTAACCCATCACCAATAACTGTTAGGTGAGGTGATGAGTCAGTTGGTGAGACCGCACCACCCACTAGAAATCATTAATCATGGAGATTTTTGCATCTCTACAGAGGAAGTGTAGGGATCCAAGAAAATAGTGGAAGCTAATTTATTTAAAAATAAAATCTTTAAATAAATTGGTCAAGTCATAATTACAGTATCTAACTAGAATCTTTGACTCTCTATAAAAAAATATCTGCATCCAACCCATTAGCACGTATCCTGGACACACATAGACTGACCAGACCCAATTATAAAGATTGGCTCAGAAACTACAAAATCATTTTGGGTTTCGAAGAAGTTAACCCATGTATTGGACCAGGACCCTCCCACCTTACCAGCTCATCCATCCACTGAATAGAGAGCAGTCTCTGAAAAAATGGATAGACGAAGATAATAAGGCCAGATATTACATGTTGGGCTCGATGTCTGATGAGCTCCAGTGCCAACATGAAGATATCAGGACTGCTCGCCAAATGTTGGCTCACCTGCAAGAGATGTTTGGTGAACAGAGTCGTGCAGCCAAGTATCAAGTCATGAAATGACTTTTTAAGGCTAAGATGCGTGATGGGCAGTCAGTCCAAGATCACTATCTGATGATGATCAAGGACTTGGAAGAGCTTGAGAAGCTCGGTGTGAAGTTAGACTTGGATCTGCAGAATGATGTTATTCTGCAATCCTTGACTGATGCATATGGGCAATTCATCATGAATTACCACATGCATAAACTTCAAAATTCCTTGGCCGAATTAATGAATATGCTGGTCACCGCTGAGCTTTCTATGAAAGGTTCTAAAGGCTCAGTTCTTGCTATGGAATGGACTTCTTCCAAAAGAAAGTCTTCTGAAAAGAAAAAGAAGTCTGCAAAAAAAAGGTGGAAGGAGAAAAGAAGAAGAAGGCAGAGCCGAAGAAGAAGGCCGTTGTCAAAGAAAAGTATTTCCATTGCAACAGCGATGGCCACTGGAAGCGAAACTGCCCTACTTACCTGGCCACCCTGAAGAACAAGAAGGAAGGTCCTTCTGGAGGTATGCTCGTTATTGAGTCTAACCTTATGATTTCTTCTGCATCCAGTTGGGTGCTTGACTCTGGTTCTAGTGCTCATCTGTGCACTTCCATATAAGGGTCTTGAGGATAGCAGGAGGCTGAGGGATGGAGACATGATCCTACGCATCGAAAATGGAGCAAGAGTTGCTGCAGTGGCGGTGGGAACATACCCTCTTCGATTACCATCTGGTTTAGACTTAGTTTTGAAAGACTGTTATTATGTGCCTGCAGCTAGCAGGAATTTGATTTCTGTTTCATGCTTAGCACTAGAAGGCTATGTGATTACCTTCTTTAAGGACCATTGTAACATTCTTTATGAAAGAAATAAAATTGCAAATGGTTTCCTTATTAACGGTCTTTATCAGCTACATATTGATGTATCTGTTCTAACTATCGAGCAAAACGTGAATGCCAAATGACCTAGGGATAGTCCAAACGATAGGTATCTATGGCACCTGAGATTAGGTCATATAGCAGAAGATAGGATCAACAAATTGGAGAAAAATGGGCTATTGAGTCCATTGACTTTCGAGTCATATCCAACTTGTGAATCTTGTCTTCAAGGCAAAATGACTAAACTCCCTTTTGTAGGACATGGGGAAAGGGCCACAGATCTCCTTGCCCTAGTACATACTGATGTGTGCGGCCCATTTGATGTGCCGGCTAGAGGCAATTTTGTCTACTTCATTATCCTTTATCGATGATCTGTCTAGGTATGGGTATGTGTATCTTATGAGACACAAGTCTGAAGCTTTTGAAAAGTTCAAAGAATTCAGACATGAAGTAGAAAAACAAACTGAAAAATCCATTAAGGTTCTTCGATCAGATCGAGGAGGTGAATACCTTAGCCGGAAATTCCTAGACTATCTCAAGAAAAATGGCATAGTCTCTCAATGGACTCCACCAGGAACACCTCAACTCAATGGGTTTCAGAATGGAGAAATCGGACTCTATTGGATATGGTCCGATCCATGATGAGCTTCACAGACCTTCCTGATTTTCTTTGGGGACACTCATTGTTAACTTCAATTTATCTACTGAATAGGGTTTCCTCTAAAACCGTTCCTACCACACCGTATGAGATATGGCATGGTAAGAAACCAAGTCTGAGTCATCTCAGAATTTGGGGTTGTCCGGCTCATGTCAAAAGACAACAAGCGGACAAGTTAGAGTTTAGGTCCTTCAGAGCTCGATTCATAGGATATCCTAAAGAGTCATTAGGATACTATTTCTACATTCCAGAAGACCACAATGTGATTGTGAGTCGACATGCCATCTTTCTTGAAAAATAGTTTATTCAAGATAGCGGCATTGGAAAGCAGATTAAGCTTGATGAGAAAGTCTCACAAGTACAACGAGCTAAGGACCAATTGGAACCAAATCAGGTTGAGCCAATAAGAACACTACCTCCTCCACCTCGTAGATCGGAAAGAGTTTCCCATCCCCCTGAAAGATACTTAGGTATTATTTCAGAGGAAGTAGAGAAAATGTTCCTCGTAGGTAATGGTGCTCATGGTGATGATCCCAAAACCTACAATGAGGCGATATCAGATATCGACTCCGAGAAATGGCTAGAGGCAATGCAGTCAGAAATTGACTCGATGCACTCAAACCAAGTCTGGACCTTGGTAGATCCACCAGAAGGTATAGTACCTATTGGGTGTAAATGGATCTTCAAGAGAAAGATTGGTGCAGATGGGAAATGTGGAGACATTCAAGGCTAGACTAGTGGCAAAAGGTTATAGTCAACGCGAAGGCATTGACTATCAGGATACCTTTTCTCCAGTGGCTATGCTAAAATCCATCCGCACATTGCTTGCCATTGCAGCCTATTTCGATTATGAAATATGGCAAATGGACGTGAAAACGGCATTCTTAAATGGATATCTTGAGGAAGATATCTATATGGAACAGCCGCTAGGTTTCACATCCAGTGATACTGATCACAAGGTTTGCAAGCTGCAAAGGTCCATATATGGACTTAAGCAAGCATCTCGGAGCTGGAACACTCATTTCAATGATGTGATCAAAATATTTGGTTTCATCAAAAATGAAGAGGAACCATGTGTCTTCAAAAAGGTCAGTGGGAGCGCTGTTGTCTTCCTCGTATTGTACGTGGATGACATCCTCCTTATTGGGAATGATATTCCCATATTGACGATAGTCAAAATATGGTTGTCCAAGGAATTCTCCATGAAAGACCTAGGTGAAGCATCCTTTATTCTAGGAATTAAGGTCTATAGGGATAGACCGAATAGGATGCTAGGACTTTCACAGAAGATGTACATAGAGGAAGTACTAAAGAGGTTTAGTATGGAAAACTCTAAGAGGGGATTAATACCCTTCAGACATGGTATTCATCTTTCCAAGAAGATGTGCCCTAGCACACCTGAGGAAATAGAATGCATGAGCAAGATCCCTTATGCTTCTGCAATAGGGAGCCTCATGTATGCCATGCTATGTACACGACCTGATATAGCCCATGCTGTGAGTGTCACAAGCAGATATCAGTCAAATCCAGGTGAAGAACACTGGACTTCTGTGAAATGTATCCTTAAGTACTTAAGAAGAACTAAGGATATGATGTTGGTCTTTGGTAACGGAGAACTCCAAGTCCAGGGATACACAGACTCGGATTTCATGTCCGATATAGATGATCGAAAGTCGACATCTGGGAGTCTGTTTGTGTGCAATGGTGGTGCTGTCAGCTGAAAGAGTTTCCAAGCAAACTGTGATAGCAGATTCCACCATGGAAGCAGAATATATCGCTGCATCAGAGGCTGCGAAGGAAGCATTCTGGTACAAGAAGTTTGCTGCAGAAATTGGAGTAATGCCATCAGATGCCATTCCTCTATACTGCGACAACAATGGCGCCATAGCCCTTGCTAAGGAGCCAAGGTCTCACCAGAAATCCAAGCACATTGAGCGGCGATACCACCTCATCCGCGATTACCTCGAGAAGGGTTACGTCGAGGTCAAGAGAGTCAACTCCACAGATAATGTGGCAGACCCACTTACAAAGCCGTTGGGCCAGCAGAAGATCGAAGCCCACCTTGAGAAGATGGGACTTAGACTTGTAGCCAATTGGCTTTAGGACAAGTGGGAGATTGTTAGATATATGTGCCCTAGAAGCCAGAATTGGCTGACACTTGTAATACACTTCTAGGGGCAAAATTATAATTTTGACTAATAATCAATAAAATGGGTTATTTTCTATCACATATGTGTATTTAGTGTCTGTGATACATCCTTTGAGTTAATGGTAATGATAATTCATATTTTCAAGAGTTGAAAATTTAAGACATGAATAATCATTATTAACTCATAAAATGCTTCCGACCATAGGATCATCACGAGGATGGTGATTGATCCGAAGGTTGGTGTACAATCGCTTCTCTTTAGTAGATGAGTCTTGAGTCTATGGTGTGGAGACACCAGAGCGAGAGTACAGGTACTCGTTAGAGAACGAGGGCACTGAGCGTGACCACCTCGAGTAGTCATTAGGAAGTCTACCTTCTCGTCAATGACTGACTCGATGCTGCAGTGGTGTGTCTGGTTCTTTGACCTGAGGTGCATCGGCAGTTCACCTTGAGGGTGTTATAGTTTGACTACACCATTAACTCGATCTCCTAGCCATATCGGAACCCTGAGGTGTATGTTGGCTATAGCATGTTCATTGTAGGAACTGGATTGCATCAAGATGGAATCTATCTACCTCGGTGGTAGAGGAGCAGCCCTATGATGATCATGAGAATCAAGTCCAGAAGCCCATGGCCATGGCAGAGTGAAATAATAGAAAGAGTTTCTATTTAGATTTTCACATCGGACTTGAATCGAATGATTACATCATATGACAGAAACTAGGGTTTGACGAGTTCACCTTAACCCTAATCTGATCGGGGCTCAAGATAGAAGAACTTAATCACACAGGTAGCTGCACCAAGAGGTTCGCATTCAGCTCTGATGGGTTGCCACCATATACTGCTAGGTGTCACTGGTGGATTTTGGGAGCAATTAGAATGATTTAGATGATCGATCATTCTAGCTGTTCGAATCAGAAGAGTTCTGATCCATCGAAAGGAGTTTCGATGATGTCGATGATAGAGATCATGACATATCCCATTACCATACAGAACTGAACCTAACTGGGTCACACAAACAAGGGTTTGAATCTGGTGATCATCAATTGAACTGATCTAGTTCAATTGATCTGAATGAGATTCAATTAGGTTCAAGAAAATCGTGCTAGCACTCGATTGAACCTAACGTTCTTCTTTTACTATCATAAATAGTTGTCCTGACTGAGCCAAAGGAGTTTGTGCTCGATCAGAGGCCTTCACTTGGTCTGACTGGAGCCTTGTCCAGGTCAGAAAAGGGTTGTCTTATTTTGTAAGACAATACCTGCCATTTTTGGTCACCTGCCATTTCTCGTCCTTTGACTTTGGTCAAAAGTTGACCTTTGACTGGTCAAATGTTGACCATTGACACTTTGACTTCTATCCACGTGTCATGCACCTATTGGAGAGCTGGTGGGGGCTTGTCCCCCTGCCAGAACCTGGCAAGGAGGAGGGCACATGCCACCCTAGGGTTGGCGTGTGCCCAAGCTTGGAGGCGCCTAGGAGTCCCTGTTGGACAGAGGACTCCATCTCCTTTTTGGATTCCAATTAGACTTCTCCTAAGAACCAACTTTGACTGGTCTTAGGCACCATCTAAGGATGGAATCCAAGGGACTCTATTCCCACCAATCAGATTTAGATCTGATTTCACAAAGGGTTGTGATTGGTTGGGATGAAGAGGAGTTGGATCATGCATAGTCTATAAATAAGACCCTGCGCCCAACTCAAAGAAGAGAACAATTCTCTACATGCCCCAAGGCTGCCTCTCTCTTCCTCCTCCATGCCAAGTTCATCTTCTCCCTCTCCTCTCCATGCCCAAAGAAGTTTGGGATCTTCAGTTGGTGCAATCTAGAGCGAGAGAAAGGCGACAGAAAGCTAGAAGGCTGCGCTGCTGCAAAGGACAACTGCTGATCTTCGAAAGCTATTTTGAAGATCCTCCAAATCAGATTTAGATCTGAATTTTTGGAGATATGATAGAGAAGAAGAGAATCTTCAGATCCAGTCTGAGTGGATACCGGTAGAGATCAGGAGCTTGCGTGGCTAGATCCAGAACCTTCCGCTGCTTATAGGATCATCAATGGGTAATAGGATTACCCTACATCAAGATAAATTAAATCTAATTTAATTTATCTATATTTTATTTTAATTATTAGAATAATAAAAATTAGATCTGAAATATCTCATATCTGATTTGGATCAACGAAATTTTTTTTTGAAATATATCTCTTGATCCAATCAGATCTGAACGAACCTAGTCTGGAAAATCAGGATTTTCCTTCACTGCCTTCTTCTTGATCTAGGTGCCAATACTCTTTCGACTTCTCTTGAACTTATGCCCAACTCCTTGGGTGTGGAGAGAGGAGAGAGAGGATCAGAGAGAGGCATGGAAGAGAGGAGGGTAGCATTACGACATGGTGAAAGGAACAAGCACTAAAACCCTAGGCGCAGATAGGGTTTAAATAGACCCTATTACACAATGTTATGCCACATCATCTCGACTAATTAGAGGCCTTCATTCAATCAGATCTAAATTTGATTGGTGGGATGATGTCATCTGATCCAATCAGATGAGAGTTCCTCAAAAAACCACATAGGTGGAACCAGCATTGGATAAACCAAAATTGTTTGGCACCCTAGTGTTTGATCATATCAAAATACCCTAGAGTCCCATCTACATGGGACTCCTGCCTTATCCACATGGGGTGCATGCCTCCTTTAGCAGGGGCAAGAGCCTCAGGTGCTCTCCAATGAGTGCATGACACATGACCCTTTGTCTAAGTGTCCAGGGTCAACTATTGACCCTTGTCCAAAAATAGGAATTGGCAGGTGACAGGAATTGATAGGTGTTGTCTTAAATCCATCTAATGAATTAGGACAACCCTTTTCTGACCTAGATAAGCTTCAGTCAAACTAAGATAAGGTTCCTAAGTGAGTCCAAATAAATTTGGCTCAGTCAAGATGATCCAGAATGATTATAGAAGAAGAATGTTAGGCTCAATCGTATGCTAGCATGATTTTCTTGAACCAAATTGGATCTTATCCAAATCAATTGAACTTGGGTTAGCCCAAGTTATAAAATCCAGACCCAAATCATTATTTATGTAATCCAATTAGATTCAGTTTCATATGGTAATGAGACATGTCATGATCTCTATCATCAACATCATCGAAACACCTTTCGATGGACCAGAACTTTTTTGATTCATACAATTATAATGATTGATCATCTAAATCATTCTAACTGCTCCCAAAATCCACCAATGATACCTAGCAGTATATGGTGGCATTCCATCAGAATTGAAAGCAAATCTCTCAGTGTAGCTACCTATATGATTGGGTTCTTCTATCTTGAGCTCCGACTGGATTAAGGTTAAGGTGAACTAGTCAAACCCAACATCCATCATATGAATTAATCATTCGATTCGAGTCTGATATGAAATCCTAATAAAAACTCTTTCTATCATATTCACATTACCATAGCCATGGGTTTATAGACTCGATCTCATGATCATTATAGGACTACTCCTCATCTATCGAGGTAGATAGATGCCCTATTGGTGCAATCCAATTCCTACAATGAACATGCTATAGCCAACATACACCTCAAGATTTTGAATATTTAGGAGACTGAGTTATGATGTAGTCAAATTATAATACCCTCAAGGTGAACTATTGATGCACTTTAGGTCAAAGAACTAGACACACCACTGTAGCATCAAGTCAGTCATCGATGAGAAGGTAGACTTCCTTATGACTGCTCGAGGTAGTCACGCTCAGTACCCTCAGTCTCTAACGAGTACCTGTACTCTCGCTCTAGTGTCTCCACACCGTAGACTCAAGATTTATCTATCCTAAGAAAGCGATCGTACATCAATCTTTCAGATTGATCACGATCCTCGTGATGATCCTATGGTCGAAAGTTATTTATGAGTTAATTATGAAAACTCATATCTTAAATTTTTAACTCTTAAAAATATAAGTTATCATTTTTATTAACTCAAAGGGTGTATCATAGACACTATTTACACAATGTGATAGAATAAAAATTAATCCTTTATTAATTTAAGTCAAAATTATAAAATTATCCTTAGAAGTGTATTACAAGTGTTAGTTAATCTAGCTTTTAGGGCACACATCTAACAAACTCCCACTTGACCTAAAGCCAATTGGATACAAATCTAAGTCTCATCTTCTCTAAGTGGGCGTCGATCTTCTGCTGGCTTAATGGCTTTATCAGTGGATCCGCTGCATTGTCTATGGTGTTGACTCTCTTGACCTCGACATATTTCTTCTCGAGGTGATCATGGATGAGGTGGACTCGCTGCTCGATGTGGTTGGATTTTTGGTGAAATCTCATCTCCTTAGCTAGGGCTATGGCATCATTGTTGTCGCAATATAGAGGGACGGCATTCGATGGCATTACTCCGAGCTCTATGGTGAACTTTTTGTACCAGAATGCCTTCTTCACAACTTTCGATGCAGCAATGTATTCTACTTTCATTGTTGAATCTGCAATCACTATCTGCTTGAAACTCTTCCAACTGACAGCTCCACCATTGCATATAAACAGACTCCTAGATGTCGACTTTCAATCATCTATGTCGGACATAAAGTCTAAGTCTATAAATTTCTGAACCTAGAGTTCTCCATTCTCAAAGATAGAAACATGTCCTTAGTCCTTCTTAAGTACTTAAGGATACATTTTATAGAAGTCCAATGTTCTTGTACTGGATTCAACTGATACCTGCTTGTGACACTAGCAGCATGGGCTATATAAGGTTGTGTACATAGCATGGCATACATGAGGCTTCCTATTGCAAAAGCATAAGGGATCTTGCTCATGCATTCAATTTCCTCAAGTGTGCTAGGGCATATCCTTTTTGAGAGATGAATGCCATGTCTGAAGGGTACTAGATCCCTCTTGGAGTTTTCCATGCTAAACCTCTTTAGCACCTCCTCTATGTACATCTTCTGTGAAAGTCCTAGCATCCTATTTGGTCTATCCCTATAGACCTTTATTTCCAATATAAAGGATGCTTCTCCTAGATCTTTCATAGAGAACTCCTTTGACAACCACACTTTGACTGTAGTCAGCATGAAAATATCATTCCCAATTAGGAGGATGTCATCCACGTATAGTACGAGAAAGATAACAGTGCTTCCACTGATCTTTTTGAATACACATAGTTTCTTCTCATTTTTGATGAAACCAAATATTTTGATTACATCATTAAAATGAGCATTCTAGCTCCGAGATGCTTGCTTAAGTCCATATATGGATCTTTGCAGCTTGCAGACTTTGTGATCTCCATCACTGAATGTGAAACCGAATGGCTGCTCCATATAGATATCTTTTTCAAGATATCCATTTAAAAATATTATTTTCACATCCATCTGCCATATTTCATAATCAAAATAGACTATAATTGCAAGCAATATACGGATGAATTTCAGCATGGCTACTGGCGAAAAGGTATCCTAATAGTCAATGCCTTCATGTTGACTATAACCTTTGCTACAAGCCTTGCCTTGAATGTCTCTACATTTCCATCAACACCTATCTTTCTCTTGAAGATTCATTTACATCCAATAAGTACTATACCTTCAGATGGATTTACCAAGGTCTAGACTTGGTTCGAGCATATTGAGTCAATCTCTGACTTCATTATCTCTAACTATTTTTCGAAGTCGATATCTGATATCACCTCATCATAGGTTTTGGGATCATCACCATGAACTCCATTTTTCATGAGGAATATTTTCTCTACATCCTCTTGAATAGTACCTAAGTATCTTTCAGGAGGACAGAAAAGTCTAGTTGATCTACAAGGTGGTGGAGGTAATGTATGGATTGGTTCTAATTGATTTGGTTTCCTAGGTTTCTTAGCTTGTTGCTCATCAGAGACTTTCTCGTCGAGCCTAATCTATCTCCTAATGCCACCATCTTGAATAAACTATTTTTCAAGAAAGATGGCATGTCAACTTACAATCACATTATGGCCTTCCAGAAGGTAGAAATAATATCCTAATGACTCTTTAAGATATCTAATAAACTGAGCTCTAAAGGACCTAGACTCTAATTTATCCACCATTTGTCTCTTGACATGGGCTAGACAATCCTAAATTCTAAGATGACTCAGACTTGATTTCTTACCATGTCATATCTCGTATGGTGTGGTAGGATTGATTTTAGAGGAAACTCTATTTAGTAAATATATAGCGGTCATCAAACTATGTTCCCAAAGAAACTCAGGAAGGTCCATGAAACTCATCAAGGATCGGACCATATCTAATAGGGTCCAATTTCTTCATTCTGAAATCCCATTGAATTGAGGTATTCCAGGTGGAGTCCATTATGAGACTATGACATTGTCCTTAAGATAGTCTAAAAATTTTCGACTAAGGTATTCTCCTTGTCGATCTGATCAAAGAATCTTAATGGATTTTTGTGTTTATTTTTCAACTTCGAGTCTAAATTTCTTGAACCTTTCAAAGACTTCAGACTTATATCGCATCAAATATACATACTCGTACTAAGATAGATCATCGATAAAGGTGATGAAGTAAATATAATTGCTCCTGATAGGTACATCAAATGGGCCACATACATCAGTATGTACTAGGATAGTAGGTTTGTGGCCCTTTTCGGATCGATCCCCGTGTCCTATAAAAGGAAGCTTAGTCATTTTGCCAAAAAGGCATGATTCACAAATCGGATATGACTCAAAAGTCAACGGACTCAATAGCGTAGATTTTTTTAATCTATTAACCCTATCTTCGACTATATGACCTAGCATAAGGTGCCATAGATATCTATCATTTAGACTATCCCTAGGTTGCTTTGATCCTATGGCATTCACATTTTGCTCGATATTAAAAATAGAAACATTAATATGTAACTGGTAGAGGCCATTTATAAGAAAACCACTTACAATTTTATTACTTTCAAAAAGAATACTGCAATGGTCCTTAAAAAAACTAATTACATAGCCTTCTTATGCTAAGCATGAAATAAAAATCAAATTTCTGCTTGCTGCAGGCACATAAAAATAGTCCCTAAGTACTAGATCTAATCCTGATGGTAGTCGAAGAGGGTAGGTTCCCATGGCCATAGCAGCAACTCTTGTTCCATTTTCGACATGTAGGATCATCTCACCATCCCTCAACCTCGTGCTCTCCTTAAGATCCTGCATAGAAGTGCACAAGTGAGCACTAGAATTAGAGTCAAGCAATCAACTAGATGCAGAAGAAACCATAAAATTAGATTTTATAATGAGCATACCTCTAGAAGGACCTACCACCTTTTTGTTCTTCAAGCTGGCCAGGTATTGAGGGCAGTTCCACTTCTAGTGGCCATCAATATTGCAATGGAAATACTTTTCTTTATTAGCGATCTTCTTCTTTGGCTTTGCTTTCTTCTTCTTCCCACCATTCACCTTTTGCTTCTTCACGGATTTCTTCTTCTTCCCAAAAGACTTTCTCTTGGAAAAAGTCCACTCCATAGTAAATACTGAGCCTTTAGAACCTTTCATAGAAAGCTCAACAGTGACCAGTATATTCATTAATTTGGCTAGGGTACATTGCATCTTATGCATATGGAAGTTCATAATGAACTGACCATATGCATCGATCAAGGACTACGAGATCACATCAATCTGTAAGTCTTTGTCCATGATAACACCGAGCTTCTCAAGCTTCTCAAGGTCCTTGATCATTGTCAAACAATGATCTTGGACTGATTGCCCATCATGCATCTGAGCTTTAAAAAATCTATGAAAGACTTGATACTTAGCTGCATGACTCTGCTCATCAAATAGCTCTTGCAGGCAACCCAACATCTATCGGATAGTCATGATGTTCTCATATTGGTGCTGAAAGTCATCTGACATTGAGCCCAACATGTAGTACCTAGCCTTATTATCTTCATCCATCCACCTTTCCAGAGACGCTCTCTGTTCAGCAGTTGGATGAACTGGTATGTGGGTGGATCCTAGTTCAATACATGAGATAGCTTTTTGGAATCCAAAATAATTTTGTAGTTCCTTAGCCAGTCCTTAAAATTGAGTCCAGTCAATCTATGGGTATCAAGATCTTGGCTAAAGAGTTGGATGCAGACATTTTTTCTACAGAATCAAAGTTTCTAATTAGATTTTATAATTAGACTTGATCAATTTATTTAGAAATTTTATTTTTAAATAAATTAGCCTCCCATTATTTACTCAGATCCCTATACTCTCATGATAGAGATGCAAAAATTTTATGATTATTAATTTTTAGTGGGTGGTGCGGTCCCACCAACTGGCTCACCACCTTACCTAACAGTTATTGATGATGGATCAGTTAATGAGTTACCCAATCATGGCTCACCACCTGACAACTCTTGTCTAATGATTCTCTAATCATGGTGCACCCAATCCTGGTCTCTAATTCATGAAGTTTACCATGTTTGGAATATTGCTCCACTCCTTAGTTAGGTCATACCCACTATTTGCATGAATTGAATTTCTGATTGGATCCCTCACCATATCCAAAATATTGAGCCTAACCCATCCTCTAACCCATAGCATCCAATGCCTAATAGACATGATTGCATCTTTTAAGTGCAACTGAACCACTATATCCTGCTGAGAATAATCAACTCCAAAAAAGGTCTGCACATCTACAATGGTGGAAGACCTTAGACTTAATATTTTTTCAGAAAGATTTAATTTAGGTCTCTTTAAACTTGACTTGACTTAGTCATAATAATTATGACTAACTTAGTGGCATGGATTGGCTTGAATTGTTAGCCATCTCAAATCAGAATGGATCGATACAAATGGCTAGGTAAGTGAGATAGGTGAAAGGGATATGCCATTAACTCGACAAGAATGCATTCAGATCGAGTAGCTCTTAATTAAAAATTGATCGATCATATCCGCTAGACTTACCTTAGATACCAAATTATTGAATCAGAACCAATCGGACTAGCCAACAATCCAGGCTCGAATCGTAGAGCTAAATTAGGTCTTGACTTGATCGAGTCACATCTCAATATGATTCAATCTTGATCCAGACTTAATCCTATTAGGCTGGTCAATTCTAAGCTTTCTTTTGATTCCACCTAATCAACTCTTGATTTGATTTGATCAACCGCTAGACCTAATTGAGCTATCCAATCTCGAACCTAGTCTTATGAAGGTATCTTAGATCTAAAAATTCATAATTTTTAGACCTAACTAATTTCATAATCTTAATTCTTAATTAAGCTTGGGTTCACAAATAAGACATGTATCAAATTTCTAGGGTTTCAGGATCTAAAAATTTATAGAAAAGTAAGTTCTGATTTCTAATTAAGAACAAACGCACAGCACCCCTACATGCCATAAGAACATCCCATCGAATGAAAGAAGAGGGCCATTAAACCTTACTTTGTTCTTATGACCAGATGGCCAAGGAAAATGTCTTAATCAGAAATATATATTCTACTACAAAATAAGTTAGATCTAAATTATATATCACATATACAATCATTGATCTAACCTATACATGTCTTGCATACATCTCATGTATCAAAACTCAATCAATCATTCATGCTTTCAGATTTGAAATATCATATATTAAATCTAAAAAATAGAATTTTAAATTTGATCACATCAAAATAAAACTATTCTAGACATTTTATAGAACTATTCTGTAACTAGTCTAAGTATGCATCTTTCATATCTCATATGAATAAATTAAAAATTAAAAACTCTTATTTCTATTTTTTTAGATCTTGTTATAATAATTATAACATCAAAAAATAGAAATAAAATAGATCTAAAATTATTTTTAATCAAATTAACAACATGATTATACTAGCTACACATAGAATTATTCTATTCCTAGTCTAATCATGCATCTCATGCATTATAGATCTAAATTATATAATTTTTAATTTTTTGATTTTAAATATAATCATATCTGATGTGACATCTAAAATACTTTAATATCAAATCATAAATAAAAATTAAATTAGATCTAAAATAGATCTAAAGAACTGCTAACCTAGCTCTGATACCATTTGAAGGAAAATCTGATTTTTTGCCATAGGATCGTCCAGATTTGATCAGATCTAAGGTAAAATTTTCTATAAAAATTTTTATGATCTGATTAGATCCAAGAGTTTTTAGATCTGATCATGATAATTTAATATTAAAAATTAAAATTAAATTAAATTAAATTAAATTTGAAGTACCTGATTGGATAATCTAATTATCCTACGATGATCCTGATCGTTCCTGAGGTTCTGGAAGGAGACACGCATGCGCCTGGCCTCTATCAATATCCACTCAGGTAAGATCTGAATATCTTCTCCTTCTAAATCAATTCTCCAAAATTTAGATCTTGATCTAATCTAGACATTTTTCAAAACTCTTTTTGAAGAAGCAGCGGTCTTCTCTTCCAGTAGTGCTGTCTTTTTCCTAATCTAGGTGCCAAAGTGCCAATACTCTTTGGACTTCTCTTGAGCTTGTGCCCAACTCCTTGGATGTAGAGAGGGAAGAGAGAGGATCAAAGGAAGGCATGGAAGAGAGGATGGTAGCCTTGCGTTATGGTGAAAGGATGAAGCACTAAAACCCTAGGTGCAGATAAGGTTTAAATAGATCCTACTGTGCCATGCAGTGCCACATCATCCCGGCCAATCAGAGGCCTTCATTCAATCAGATCTAAATCTAATTGGTGGAATGATGTCATCTGATCTAATCTGATGAGAGTCCCTCAAAAAATTACATAGGTGGTGCCAACATTGGATGAACCTAAATTGTTTGGTGCCCTAGTGTTTGATTATATCAAAATACCCTGGAGTCCCATCTACATGGGACTCCTGCCTTTTCCACATGGGGCACACACCTAGGGTGGCATGTGCCCTCTCTCTTTCTTTCTTTAGCAGGGGAACAAGAGCCCCAGGTGCTCTCCAATGAGCGCATGACACATGGCTCTTTGTCGAAGTATCTAGGGTCAACTATTGACCCTTATTCAAAAATAGGAATTAGTAGGTATTATCTAAAATCTATCTAATGAATTAGGATAATTCTTTTCTGATCTGGACAAGCTCTAGTCAGACTAAGACAAGATTCCTGAATGAGTTTAAATAAATTTGGCTCAGCCGAGATGAACTAGAATGATTATAGAAGGAGAATGTTAGGCTCAATCGTGTGCTAGCATGATTTTTTTGAATCTAATTGGATCTTATCCAAATCAACTAAACTTGGGTTAGCCTAATTAATAACATCCAAACTCAAATTCTTATTTGTGTGATCTAATTAGATTTAGTTCTATATGGTAATGAGATATGTCATGATCTCTATCATCAACATCATCGGAATATCTTTTAATGGACCAAAATTTTTCTAATTCATATAATTAGAATGATTGATCATCTAAATCATTCTAACTACTTCCAAAATCTATTAGTGATACCTAGTAATATATGGTGGCATACCATCAGAACTAAAAGTGAACCTTTTGGTGCAGCTACTTGATAAGTGGTAAAAATATACTAATAAAAGTATTAAATTATAAAATAAATTAATCTATTTTTTTAGAAATTAATACTTTTGTTAATCTTATGTAGGAAAAAGGTCATCAATATGAAGATCTTATTTTTCTGATTCAGATGAAATAAATTTCAAGCAAAATGGACTTCCAATAAGTCCAAAAATGAATTTCAAAGGAAATAAGAAAAAGAAAAAGTCGGTCCGGTTCAAATCGGTTCAGAAAAATCGGCTCAGCAGACCGTCCGATCCAAGCGCACTCAGACCGATCGACCCGCTGACACCATGCTTATGCAGTGCTAATGTCAGCATTTTTTGTGGCGTACGGTGGATCGTTATGGAGGGCATTTCGAAGATTTCACAGGGAGAAGAGTGCTCCCATTGGCTAAAGAAAGCGACAGTCTACACAACACCGAGCTTGCGCATGGTCTACAAAGGGCAATCTAGAAATTCTAACTAATCCGACGGATGCCTTTTACTGGGATTTGATAGAACGGCTGATAGTTCTGCGCTGATGAATGGTGGATGTAGCTCCTGGTCGAGTTTCAATGGTTAAGATTCATCCTGACTTTTAGCTAAGAATCAGAAGATCTCCTGTGCATAATCTAACGATCGAGATTCAATCTTTAAGGCCGATCCAATGGTCCAAATGAATTCTAATTTGATTTGAGATTTTAAAATAATTTTTGGACCATTTGATCGGCATCCAATGGTCAGAATTAATCCAGAGCTCTTTTTGAGTTATTTTGAGAGTTTTAAATCCGATTTCAATGAAATTTCGATGGAAGACCACCCAGATTATTTAAAGACCTACTGTTGCCAAAGAAAAAAGAGAAGCAGAGGCAGAGAGAAAAAAGTAAAGGATTTTGGGGAGAGAATTTTAAGAGAGAGCTTGGGAACAGGGAATAATAGAGAGTTTTGAGAGAGAATTTTGAGAAAAAGAAAAGAAAGAGCTTTTATATTCTTTTTTTCTTCCGACAATCAAGACATCGATCAAGGAGCTTCTCTTCTTCTTCATTAAGTTTTCCACACCAAGAGCAATGGACAACCAATTTCAACAATCAAACAGTCTAATTTTTTTATACTTTTTATTTTATTTATTATTTTTATACTTGTTATTATAAACTAAATTTTCTTTTACTAAGGCTAAGGTGTAGCTACTCTTTTAATGCAATATTCAGTATGATTTATTTTTAATTTTAAATTTTATTCATGAAGAGTATATAAATATGATCTTAATGCTTTTAGATTACTAGCCATCTTCTAATTGATCTGATGAACATAGATGTTACGGACCAAGTACATCTATGTTATTGCTTCTTGATTATATACCTTGTATTATGAATCAAATTAGAATTCATATGCATGCAGGAATTTTAGTGCGCTTTGGACGCAGCGTATTTTAATTAGAGGGTTTCACAAAACTTAATGCATTAATATTTATTTAAATTACACCTGGACCAAAGGATAATTAATAAATATTAATAGTTTTGCTATGCTTGGACCAAAGGATAGTGAATAAATTAGGAGACTCCACCATCACATGAAATAAAATTAATCTAATAAATCCTGAATATTGTATTGACTGAGTTGGTGAACCGATTGCCTTAGTAATCCATTGCTCTTAAGTTTAAAACCCTAATAATTTACACTCTCTCTATTTTTTTAAAAACTTTTTAATTATTTTTTTATTTTGTTCTTTAATTTCTTATTCTCATAAATCGATCTTCTAAATAAAGCATAGGAAAGAGCTTTTCAGTACTTATTTTTTAATCCTCTAGGGATGATACTCTACTCATTCACTTTATTACTTGATCGACTGTGCACTTGCCATAGCTATAGAATTAGCACGCATCAAGTTTTTGGCACGTCGTTGCTGGAGATTGTGTCTAAAATAATATTAAAATTTTGATCCTAGCTTTACTTTAGAATTTTATTTTTAATTTTTGTTCTTATTTATTTTTTTTAAAAAAAAAATTATTTAGTGCATGACACGTACTGGACATAGTAACTTACTACCTTTAGATCCAGAAATTGAAAGAACCATTAGAAGACTACAATAAGAAAGAAATATGGCAGCTGAAGATCCTAACGACATCAATCTAGGATTGGATATGGCGACCGAAGGGATAGCATGAAGCTATTCGATCAGTACATCATCCATTAAATGATTACATCACACCATCTATAGTCGATGCAGCTTCGAGCATCAGGAGACCGCTTGTACGAGCAAACAACTTTGAAATAAAATCAGTGATGATCCAGATGATTCAATCAACTGTCCAATTCAGTGGACACGTGCATGATGATCCGAATGCCCATATTTCTAACTTTTCTTGAACTTTGTGATACTTTTAAAATTAATGGGGTGTCGGATGATGCTATTAGATTAAGGTTATTTTCCTTTCTCTTTATGGGACAAAGCTAAAAGTTGGCTTCATTCTCTTCCTATAGGTTCTATCATAACTTAGGGATGTCCTAGCCCAAAAATTCTTAGACCAAGTACTTTTCCACCTTCCAAGACTACCAAGATGCGCAACGATATCACTTCTTTTATGCAGATGGACATGGAGACACTATATGAGGCTTGGGAGCATTTCAAGAAACTACTGAGGAGATGTCCACATCATCAACTATCCGTATGGCTTTAGGTACAAACTTTCTATAATGGTTTATCTCCTACTAATCATTTTATGATTGATGCAGTAGCAGGAGGAACCATTAATCAAAAAATGAAGGAAGAAGCCTTTGATCTAATCGATGAGATGGCATCAAATAGCTATTAGTGGCAGACAGAATGCATGATGCCGAAAAGATCAGTAGTTATGCAAGGAGTAGACTGCATGCCAACCTTACTAGCTGAAATTGCAGCCCTTAGAGCCGAAGTCAACAACTTGAAGGGAATAGCTATGCATGTTCAGAGCATCACTTGTGACCTATGTGGAGGAGGACATGATACAAGCAATTGCTAGACAGATAATCCTTTTGCTAAAGCAATTGATACAGCTAATTATGTTGGTAATTTTTTCAGACTGCAACAAAACAATCCCTACTCCAACACATACAATCAAGGATGAAGGCAGCACCCAAATTTCTCATGGAGCAATCAAAATGCAGCACAGCAGCCACCCCTAAGATTTTAAGTACTTAAAAAGAAGTCCAACATGGAGGAGCTCATGGTCAAATTTATGCAAAACCAAGAAGCAACTATAAAAAATTTGGAAGCCAAACTTAGGCAGGACCAAGCAGCAAAAATTCAAAACTTGGAGATGTAAATTGGTCAAATGGCTAAGACAATCTCTGAGAGACCTCAGGAATCCTTGTCCAGCAACATGGAGACCAATCCAAGGGAGCAAGTCAATGCTATCACCCTAAGAAGTTGTACAAAGCTGGAGGAGCTACATCAGAAGAAAGAGACTGAAGAGTCAACTATAAATAAGGAACCATCAACTAAAATTCGTCAGTCACCAAAATAACCAACAGATGGATGGTCTCTAGGTATACAGTTTGTCGATCCAAATGTGAAGCCCTATGTGCCGCCACTACCATTCTTAGAGAGATAAATACAACATCCAGATAGCAAAGTTTCTAATTTTTTCAAAATTTTAAAGAATTTATATATTAATATTCTTTTTGTAGATGCTATCACTCAAATGCCCAAGTATGCCAAGTTTCTCAAAAAAATTCTAGCAAATAAGAAAAAGCTGAAGGAGCATGAAAGAATAAATTTGAATGAAGAATGCTCAGCAATACTTCAAAATAAAATACCATAGAAGCTAAAAGATTCAGGGAGTTTTACTATCTCTTGCATTATTGGTGATTGTAATTTTGATAAAGTTTTATGTGATTTAGGAGCAAGTATTAATCTCATGCCTTTTTCTATTTTCAGGAAGTTGGGTCTAGAAGAACCAAAGCCTACCACTATTACTCTTCAATTAGCCGACAGATCCATCAAATATCCAAGAGGAATAGTGGAGGATGTCTTGGTAAAGGTAAACAAGTTTATTTTTTCTATTGATTTTATTGTTCTTGATATGGAAGAAGATTATAATGTACCCCTTATCTTAGGAAGATCTTTTTTAGCTATTAGAGGAGCTTTAATAGATGTTCAACAAGAAAAATTAATTCTTAGAATCCAAGATGAACAAGTTACTTTTAATATTTTCAAAGATACTAAACATCCTGATGATAATCAAACTTATTTTCTAATTAATATTATTGACAATTTATTATATGAGAATTCTGTAGAAAATAGATTTGAGACTATAAAAGCTAGCAATATCCAATTGAAAGAGGGCTAGATCAAACATGAAAGTATTCCAATTAAAGTGGCACCGGATTGATTCAATTTAGAACTCAAAGAAAGTCAAGCTGAAGACTATAAATCAGAATTACCAGATAGGTTCTTTCTTTTCTTTTTAGTTTTGATCAATTTTTTTCTTTTATTTTTTAGTAATTTATTATTGCTTTTTTACTCCTTTGGTGTGTATTTTCAATTTTGCGGAAAAAAATCAATGAGAGCTCAAGCAAAATTTCAAAGCTTCAAAAAATCAGATCGAACCAAATTAGGTGTATTTCTTTCTGTCCTTTATTGCACTCTTTATTTTTCTTTCCCCTTTAAGACAATGTAGAATAAGTTGGGGGTAAAAAAAAAAAAATTAACCATCATCAAGAAGAAAATCTTGAGCAAGATAGACTGGACAAGTGATAAAAAATAGAAGTATCTGCTAATGAATGTAACGAGTTAAAGAAGTAGATTAGTTGGTCAGACTTTTAGCAGCCTACTTAGGTCATTAAAAGACTATTAGCACTTCTAATTACACATGCACACTAACAAGGCAAAGTAGATATTGATTATAAGGCCAACTGAGGATTCAATTATCACTAAAAATTGATAATTAATATACATTCTAATCAAAAAAATTTGAATTTAAGGAAAGAGCTATCTACCTAAAAATAAAGTGCAAAAGATAGAGTATATGTGGATTGCCCAAAACCTAGTAACTAGGTCTTTGCACCTAGGTCAAGTATGAAAATTTACATAAAATGATGGAGGAAAGGTCAGGATGCTCAGCACATTCAAAAAAAAAAAAAGCAGTGTGAAAGCTACCTTAATTCATGAGTATAAAATTAGAAATGTATAGAAAATTGACCAAAATAGGTGATAAGAGAGGATACTTTTATCCTTTAATTTAATACTGAAATGCTAAAGTTAGTTATCATGAACACAAGTGCTGTAGATCTTTGATGTACTCTAAGGAAGTTTTTAATTGTGTTGACTGAAAAATTTGCTTTTGAAGCTCAATGCTTATTTAGTGGTATTTTCTAAACTTTTTTATCTTTAATTCTAGATTTTATATTTTTGATGAATAATTTTATTAAAATATGGTATTAAATAAAACATTGCTAAGAGACTAGTAATGACTAAGTTGGAGGGTGTGATAAGTGGTAAAATTATACTAATAAAAGTATTAAATTATAAAATAAATAAATCTATTTTTTAAAAATTAATACTTTTATTAATCTTATATAGGAAAGAAAGCCACCAATATAAAGATCTTATTTTTTTGGTTTAGATGAAATAAATTTCAAACAAAATGGACTTCAAATGAGCTCGAAAATGAATTTTAAAAAAATAAAAAAAAATCGATATGGTTCAAACCAGTTTAGAAAAATTGGCTTAGCAGACCACTCGGTCTGATCGCACTCAAACCGACTGACCCACTGATGCCATGCATATGCAGCACTGATGTCGGCATTTTTTGTGGCACACGATGGACCGTTATGGAGGGCATTTCAAAGATTTTATAGGAAGAAGAGCGCTCCGATTGGCTGAAGAAAGCGGTGGTCCATGCAACACCGGGCTCACACATGGTCTATAAAGGGCAATCTAGAAATTCTGCCTAATCCGATAGATGCCTTTCACTAGGATTTGATCAAATGGCTGATAGTTGTGCGCTGATGAGTAGCGGATGAAGCTCCCGATCGAGATCCAATGGTTGAGATTCATCCCAACATTTAACTAAGAATCTGAAGCTCTCCTGTGCACGATCTAACGATCAAGATTCAATCTTTAAGGCCGATCCAATGGTCCAAATGAATTTTGACTTGATTTGGAATTTTAAAATGATTTTTGAGTGATTTTTGGACCATTTGATCGGCATCCAATGGTCAGAATTAATCCAAAGCTCTTTTTGAGTTATTTTGAGAGTTTTAAACCCGATTTCAATGGGATTTCAATGGAAGACCACCCAGATTATTTAAAGACCTGCTATTGTCGAAGAAAAAAGAGAAGCAGAGGTAGAGAGAAAAAAATAGAGGTTTTTGGGGAGAGAATTTTAAGAGAGAGTTGGGAACAGGGAATAATAGAGAGTTTTGAGAGAGAGTTTTGAGAAAAAGAAGAGAAAGGGCTTTTATATTCTTTTTTTCTTCCGACAATCAAGATATCGATCAAGGAGCTTCTCTTCTTCTTCATCAAGTTTTCCACACCAAGAGCAATGGACAATCAATTTTAGCAATCAAATAGTCTAATTTTTTTATTCTTTTTATTTTATTTACTATTTTTGAACTTGTTATCATAAACTAATTTTTTTTTACTAAGGCTAAGGTGTAGCCACTCTTTTGATGCAATATTCAGTATGGTTTATTTTTAATTTTAAATTTTATTCATAAGAAGTATATAAATATGATCTTAATACTTTTAGATTACTGGCCATCTTCTAATTGATCTGATGAACATAGATGTTACGGACCAAGTACATCTATATTATTGCTTCTTGATTATATACCTTGTATTATGAATCAAATTAGAATTCATATGCATGCTGAAATTTTAGTGCGCTTTGGACGCAGCGTATTTTAATTAGAGAATTTCACAAAACTTAATGCATTAATATTTATTTAAATTACACCTGGACCAAAGGATAATTAATAAATATTGATAGTTTTGCTACACCTGGACCAAAGGATAGTGAATAAACTAGGAGACTCCATCATCACATGAAATAAAATTAATCTAATAATCTGAATATTGTATTGACTGAGTTGGTGAATCGATTGCCTTAGTAACCCATTGCTCTTAAGTTTAAAACCCTAATAATTACACTCTCTCTATTTTCTTAAAATTTTTAATTATTTCTTTATTTTATTCTTTAATTTTTTATTCTCATAAATCAGTCTTTTAAATAAAGCATAGAAAAAAGTTTTTTAGTATTTATTTTTCAATCCTATAGGGAGGATACTCTACTCATTTATTTTATTACTTGATCGACTGATGCACTTTCCATAGCTATAGATTAGCTCGCGTCACTACTTGTGTGATTGGGTTCTTCTATCTTGAGCTCCGATTGGATTAGGGTTAAGGTGAACTCGTCAAACCCAACATCCATCATATGAATTAATCATTCGATTCGATTCTGATGTGAAATCCTAATAGAAACACTTTCTATCATATTCACACTACCATGGCCATGGGCTTATGGCCTCGATCTCATGATCATCATAGGGCTACTCCTCATTTACCGAGGTAGATAGATCCCCTATTGGTGCAATCCAATTCCTACAATGAATATGCTATAGCCAACATACACCTCAAAATTTCGAATGGCTAGGAGATCGAGTTACAGTGTAGTAAAACTATAACACCCTCAAGATGAACTGTCGATACAACTTAGGTTAAAGAACCAGACATACCACTACAGCCTCGAGCCAGTCATCAATGAGAAAGTAGACTTTTTTATGATTGCACGAGGTGGTCATGCTCAGTGCCCTCATTCTCTAACTAGTACCTATACTCTCACTTCGATGTCTCCACACCATGGACTCAAGACTCATCTATTCTAAGAAAGTGATCGTACACCAACCTTCTAGATCGATCATCATCCTCATGATGATCCTATGGTCGAAAGCTATTTATGAGTTAATTATGAAAACTCATGTCTTAAATTTTCAACTTTTGAAAATATGAGTTATCATTTTCATTAACTCAAAGGATGTACCATAGATACTATTTACATAATGTGATAGAATAAAAATTAATCTTTTATTGATTTAAGTCAAAATTATAATATTATCCTTAGAAGTGTATTACAAGTATTAGCCAATTTGGCTTCTAGGGCACACATCTAACAATCGGTAGGTCTTGTAGGCAAGCTCAGCATCATGTAGTTACTTCTGGAGGATAGAAAACCTCTATGACTAGTTCCATTCATATCGACCCTTGTCAGAAGATCACGGCGAACTCCCCTCCAATAGGTGAATTTTCTCTTTCACTATCTCGAACTCTATTTTGAGGGAGCCGACCTTCACAGTAAATGCCCAAGACTTGTCACTGATGCTTTTTCTAACCTCGGTCAACTCTCTCTTGAAGTTATCCTTCCTGATGTTGAAGCTTATGGAGTCTTTCATGTGCAACTTGCAAAGATGAGTGACTTCAATGATCCCCTCGAAAGTATTTTTTCTAGATCTTTGGAGCTCATCATCCACATTCTTCAATTTCTTTTTTAGATGATGGATTTTTCTCTTTGAACCTTTCACTACAGGCCTTAGAGGGATACCCTCGAAAGGTGGCTCGGCATTGGTTGGGGATGATTGACCTTGACTTTGATCACTAGAGGAATTCTGAATAACATTTACCATAGCATAAGTATAAGAAGAAAAAAACTCATTTTCATTTCTTAAAATATTTGAATATACATCAGAAAGAAAAAAAATACAACTATTTGAAATCTTAGACCTAAGGAGGAACAGCGATAGATGAGGTCAGGGTGCTTTTGATCGTCTTTGACTTTGGCGTGGGTTCAGGTGCATCGACAATGGGTTTGGAAGGCTCGGGGATGACTTTGATGGGTGAGGGATCGGCCACAGTAGTGGATGGTCTTGCCTCTTCATCAAGGACCTCCCCATATAAAAAGCCAAGATTGAGTTCAAAAAACTTAGCAGCCACTTGATCTTTGCAAAGTTCGTACCCCTTTTGAAAGACTTTCTAGCCGAAGGCCACATTCAGGTCCCTCATTTCAGAAGAGATCTTGAACTCCTCCATAACCTAGATCTTCACCTCCAGGATCTACTTCGAGGCTTGATCCTTCTGCTCGCCAACCTTAGCCTCGATCTTCTTCCTCCTCTCCTCCTCTCCTCCTCCAAGGCTAGAGTGGCTTGAAGCTCCACCAAGGTGAGCCCGTCTTTTTTGAGCTTCTCCCATAGATCCTCGACTTCGACTACCTTCTCCTTCGAGAGACGATCAGTCTCAGTGGCCACCTCCTGAAGATGATCGACTTCAGCTTGGAGGTCTTCCTGAGCCTTCAACACCTCCGACCTCAATCAGTTCACCATGTTGATGTGTGCGAGTATTTGGTGACCTGACTGTAGTAAATAGACTATGTTATGCATGAAAAAAAAAGAAGAAAAGAGAAATCGATAGGATGATTACCTTGAGGAAGGTCCTAAGGGAATCCCAGATAAGCTGCGTATGGTCGAAGTTGGCCATCTGGTCCACCACCTCAGACAGGGCAAACTTACCAGTTAGATCTCGGATGAGGTTGGATCGCTGAAGGAATCTTCTCTTGGACTATCGCCATCATCGTTGGACCTGCCTGGGCATGCCCTACGATGCACCTTCACGATGACCCTTTTTTTCTTCTTCCTCTCTCCCTCTTGCCTTCCAATAGGAGGCTGCGGAGCTTGGTCATCGACTGGAGGACTCATGGATGATGCAAGCACGAAGCCCTCGATAGCGATGCCGACCCTGGCCATGGGGGCGACCTCAACGATGGCAGCAACCTCGACGGTGGCAACAACCTCGATGGTAATGGCAACATCGACAGGTGCAGTGGAGCCGAGGGCATTCACCCTGGCTTTCTTGGCAGTAGGCTCGTCGGGCGCATTACCTTTTTTTTTGCAAGCCTGGAGCCCCTTTGAAAGCATTTCTACAACCTTGGCATCCATCTCTACCATAAATAAAAAAAGTACTGTTAGAAAAGAAAGAAGAAAAGGAGGAAAAAAGAGACTATCCACCAGCTTTGATCGTGTACGTGCTAGATTTAGAGGACTAAGATGAAGGTTGAACAAGGTTTGCTATTTTATTAGCTCGGATATTAGGAAAGTTTGGTAACCCTTGATTGTGGTTACCGACTCTTGGTCCATTTTCTCTAACCCAGGGGCTCGGCGAACGGAGTCCCTTAGGTATCCCCAGGGTGGAAGTCCTAAGTCTAAGGTCGGATAGGAAACGAAGATAAATTTTTTCTTCCAACTATGAATGGAAGAGGAGGCACCCTTAAGAAACTTCTTCTTGCCAGACTGGGAGGAAATGTACCACTAGTTCTTGGCAGTAGGATGATGCTTAAAGGTGAAGAAGATTTGAAAAAGGGAAATTGAAGGCTGAACCCCAGCGGATATACAGAGAGCAAGGAATCCTATGATAAATCTAAAGGAATTTAGAACTACTGAGGTCAAAGAGAAGTTTAAAAAGCAAAAAAAGATTACAATGAAGTCGGGAAGGGAAAACCATAATCCTATATGGAAGGCCTCTAGGTGCAAGCAGAATCGACCTTGAGGAGGAGCACAAGCTTGACCATTTGAATCAGGAAGTTCCAGCTCGTACTCAACAGGAACCCCATATTGAATCCTAGCTAATGATAGGACCTCGACGGTCAAAGAACAAGGAATGGACTCCAGTTTAAAGTTTAGCCAAGGTACTGTCCTAGGTCCAGTTTCCATCCTAACTTTGGGGTTATTAGGATTTGGGTTGATTGAACTCCTAGAATCATTAGATTAGGAAACCTCAGATGACATCTACATCAAGCTAAATCAAATGAAATTCCTAGAAAAGAACTCAAAAAAAAGGGTGGTGGAAGCCCAAAAATGAGGAACTATGGTGTTCACCCAAAAAAATTTGAACAAGCCCAAAGAATACAAGGAAACTAAAAGTCAAGAGGGCAAGGATAAAGGATTGACCTAGAAAAATAAGGAAAGAAGACCGAAAGGATGGAAGAGGATCGAAGAAAGACACCATCGGCCGAAAAGTCATAGAAGGAGTGGGGATGACAAGGATAGGAACACTCAAAGATGATGGGAGATGGAGGAAGAAGAAGAAGTAGAAGCTCGAGCAAAAGTAAGAAACCATAGATGAGGGGGGAGGAGTTTAAATAGAAAATCAGAGCCCTAGAGAAAGTTATGATTGCAGGACTCTGTCGGTCAAACCCAACCCACCGCGTGTCCCACTCGCACCAGCCACCTGGCGAGGCAATAACTGCACCATACGTGGAGCTCCGTGTTAGACAAGTTTTTGAGGTACTGCATCATCCAAGTCATTTGACATCAAATTGCAGCACCAATTTGGAAAAAAAAAAAGGAAAGAAAGAAGTTTTGCTCTCCAAGGTGGGAAACTATCCAAGAACTTTGGTTGTAGTGATTTTTTTGTACTCCTTTCATCCAAAATTCAATCTCGGAAGTAGGAAAATAAGTGTTAGGGATAAAATGGCCCCCATTGAAGTTCCTCTCCGATGTTCTTGGTTGCCGACCTTCCCCCTGTTGTATTCGCTGACCTCCTCAATGACGAATTCATGCTATGAAACCACTCGAAAGTGCACGGAAGTTCGACGAAACAATCTTGAGCGATGAAGGAGCATTACTGTTATTCTAGCCTTGTCCTCTAGCTAAAAGTAAATAATGGGATTGGGGTCTAGCTACACTCCTTCCGGATGAACTTCTTCCGAATGAACTCCACCAACCATGCTCCTTCCAAACAAGCTCCTTCTTAACGAACTTCGCTAGCCGTGCTCCTTCCGAACAAGCTCCTTCTTGACGAACTCCGCCAGCCGTGCTCCTTCCGAACAAGCTCCCCCCAGACAAACTCAGCCAACCGTGCTCCTTTCGAATGAACTTCTTTCAGACGAACTCTGTCAGTTGTGCTCCTTCTGAACGAGCTTCCCTCAGATGAACTCTGTCAGCCACGCTCCTTCCAGACGACCTCCACCAGCCATGCTCCTTTCGGACGAACTCTTTCTGGATGATCTCCGCCAGCCGTGTTCCTTCTAGATGAAGTCCTCCTAGATGAACTCATCCAATCAAATCCCTTGGACAAACTTTCTATAGTCAACCTCCTTTCGACCGATCTCCTGTAGCCGACCTTCTCTCAGTCGCCCGGAAGGACCTCATCGTCCACATGAACTTGGATACTCACTCAATGTGAACCAATATTCATGCAGACGATCCCAAAAGAGCCCAAACTTCTCTAAAGCTATTACGACTTGAAGCTCCTCGCTGCCAATGCCTACCCCACCCAAACCTCGACTATTAATCCCCAACACGTTGGCACGTCATGACAATAGATACTACTAACAAGTCATGATAATGAACACTATCCTCCATAACAAACTTCACATGGCCTGAGCAGTCCACTACCAAATGGTTATGGCTATCACCATCAGTTTGTTACATGCTCCGTTTATAAAAGGGACCCTCTAGATATGATTCTCCTAAGATCTCTTCTCCTTTTCATTACTCTACTTCTTTATTTTTCTGAGCACTCCATTCCAGTTGATCAAAAAATTAATTGAGCATCGGAGGATCCTGTCGGAGCCATCCACCTCTAGTTTGGACTTTGTTTTACAGGTTTCATCGGCGGCCTCACCTTTCCCACTCCAGTAATCTCCAGCATCCTCATGGATTTCCATACTAACATCGATCTTTTCTTTCTTAATCTCTCTTCTCTCTTCTCTCTTCTCCCTCAAGTCCAAGAAGGGAGGTACCCCATCATAGATCTAAATTGATGGATCGATGGTTTGCTACCCTTAAAAAATATGAAAGATCTACTCAGGTTCATCTTAAAGATTAGAGATTTTTGGAACATGGTATCAGGGCTAGATAATGCCATGGTGATGTACCAATAATTGGTATCAGAGAGATACTAGATTCTTATAATGTCGCCATGAAGAGCCTTCTCATGATGTTCTAATGCCATGGTGGGCCAGCCAGTAGAATGTTCGGTCAAGAATCATGCTCTAACTTAACAACCGAAGGCCCTTGGTGCATGTGTGGTGCTTTCAAGCCTTGAAAGATCAAGAAAGGAGCTATAGGCTTAGTTTTAGGATTCTAGGACAGGTTTGGATCCTAAGGCTAGGACCAGTTTGGTTCTAGGATCTTGAAGTCCAGGGATTTGAAACTTCAAGGGGCAAATTCATGTACGGATCAAGTTTGGATCCATGAGAGTGAGATTGAGTCAAGTCATGGGTGTACATGGGCTTGGGATGAGCTCAGTCTCATTGGGTTAGCCATGAGAGTTTTTAGATCAAGGATTTTGGTCCATGTATGTGGATGTATATATATATATATATATATATTTATTTATTTATTTATTTATATATATATGTATATGTACATTGTAACCCTAATTTGAAGTTAGAATCAAAGAGACTCTTTCTCCCTAATCTCTCTCTGATCTTTGCATGCCGTCCAAGAAGACTGCCCAAAGGGCTTCATGCGAGGCAGAAGGGGGCTCGCAGGTACCTCACATGCACCCCCTTCTAAGTGGAAGAGAGTCCCAGTGCCAGGAACTCTCTCCCTTGAGTGCTATAGATCCAATTTTGAATGCCTTAATGCCCTAATTTCTAGAAACATGAGCCGATGATCTCATGCAAAGGTTGGGGCTCTAATTTGGTTATGATGGAGCACACAAGGTACAGGCTATGGTTTGGAGATGCTACCATGGAGTCCTAGTCCAACAAAAACTCCTCATCAATGGTTCAAGTCCAGATCTGATAGCCTTAAGATACCATGCCCCAAGCCCTAGCTCTTAGGATGTTGGAGGTGGAAGATTAGATCTGGAGATGCATCCTTGGTTTCTAGAAGTGAGAGAGGACATGAACTAGGTCACAGTGCAGGATTTAGGGTGCAGCAACCTAAAGCATAAAGTTTGTAGACCTAAAGAATCTGGATCACCTTGGACTCTTGTAGAGGATATTATCGCAAGTCTCCCTAGATCCATGCAAGTGCACGACGGTCCTAACACTATAGTACCATTCTCTACCAGTTGTAGGGGTAAGTCAGGACCAATTTAACACCCTCATTATCTAGGTGTAGGCATTGACTACGGTGGTCAGAGACAGGCAATAACCAAACCTAGCATGGGAGATGCCCTAGCAACAACCTCTTCAATCTCTACCATGAAGTTCAGATTGGGGTAGGCAAATGGGACTAATTTGAACCCATACTCCCAAGTGGAGGGGACGCTCGCTGACCCCTCACTCCGATAAGGGATCCACTCTAGATCGATCCCCATCTACCAAATGGAGGTCTATATGGTTTGCGATGTCAACATGGATCAAAAGCTCCAAGAGATGAACCGACGAATCGAGATGCTGCAGTGTCAAGCTACGAATCTGAATGAACAACTCGGCTTCTGCATCGATCCATTTTTTGATGATAGAGTCATGCAGGAGCCACTGCTTGGCAACTTTAAGATGCTTCAATTGAAGAACTATGATAGATCAACCGACACCAATCAAATCCAATTGGATCCTTCCAAGCTTCCCATGCTTCCAATGAAATAAGGCCCTCCAGAGACCAATGAGTAAAGAGAGAATAAGAAGGGATAGAAAGATGCAGGGAGTTTTCAAACTAATCCTAAACATTCTCTCCTTTTTCTCATTCCTTCATGATGAGACTCCACATCCTATTTGTTATTTAACGTTATATCTAAATTCTCATGAAAGCTTCATGCCATTTCTTCTCTCTCATCAAGATAAAGGGAATTTCTTAAAAGTCCTATAAGATATCCATGAGTTAGTAAATGATGCCAACTTCAATGGCTCGGCCATCGATATTTGATCATCTCCTCGATCAGGCACCAACCAGACTAAAGGCTATCCAAGTTGGTCTTGAAAATAGGAGGGCATACGGATATGGATCCAAACAAGAAAAGAGATCATAATTAAGAAAGAGATTAATGGGAATTCCTTGATTTCCATCCTCAAATCATGGACCATATGTCTTTGAGCACCTGAATTGAGTCAAAATTCAAGTTCGAGCCAAGGAAAAAATCAAAACTGAGTCAAGGCAAAGATCAAAAAGTGAGCAAAAGCAAACCTTAAGAATGAAGCTGAGCTATCAAGCTCAAGATCGAGCCAAGGTATCAAGCTCAAAATTGAGTTAAGGTAAAGATTAAGGCCAAACTAAGGTGAAGATCAAACCAAACCAAAGCAAAGATAAAAAATTGAGGCAAAGCAAAGCTTCAAGAACTAGGCTGAGCAGTCAAGCTCAAGATTGAGCTAAGATATCAAGCTTAAAATCAAGTCAAGGCAAAGATAAAACTAAGTTAAAGCAAATCTCAAAATCGAGTCAAGGCAAAGATCAAGATTAAGCCAAGGTAAAAATCAAAACCAAACTCAAGCTATCAAGCCCAGGATTGAGTTGAGGTGACAATCAAAGTTGAGGCCAAGCTACTAAGCCAAGGTAATAAATGTGGTCCCAGTAAAAAGATTTCCTAACCTACAAACTTTGTAGACAATCATAGGCCATGATCTTCTTGCGACAACATATGAACAAGACCTCGAAAGAACTTCATCGCCTTAATGAATGTAGTCATGATACTGAATACTTTGTTACCTTAATTAATATAGTCATGATATCGGACATTTTGTCATCCTGATGAATGTAGTCATGATGTTGGATACTTCATCACCTTATATACTGGATACTTTGTCATCTAGATGAATGTAGTCATGATGCCAAACATTTCATCACCTTGATGAATATAGTCACAATGTCGGATACTTCATTGCCTTGTTGAATGTAGTTGTTGGTGCAGAATTTGGTTAACGTCAGAATGGGACTAGAGCTGGAGAAGACATGGTCACCATTGGTGACCTGTAAGACAAGTCCTGATCGAAGATGGAGGGTGGCTCTGGTAGAATCTTCCGACAATCAAGTCAGCTCTTCTGGCCAACCAAAATAGAGTACTCAAAAAAATTAAAGCAGAGTTTAGAGCTCAGAGAGAAAACATATCTAGAGGATACCTTAAATAGGCGGAGCTCATAATAGATTGATGATGACAGCCGTAATTGCCTGATAGTGAGCCATGTTAGGGTCACATGGAGTTTGTTATGGAGGGTAGTATCCGTTATTATGATATGCCAGTCTATTGGGATTTGATAGTCGAAGTTCAAATAGAACAGCTATTGGTGATGAAGAGCTTCATATCACAATAGTTTTGGAGTAGTTCATACTTCTCTGAGATCATCTGTATGTAGATTGGTATTTGTTGACCTGGGAGTTGAGTTTGTATAGACGACGAGGTCCTTCTAGATGACCGTAAGAAGTTCAATCAGAAGGAGTCTGCTTGGCAACTAAGAGGAAGTTTGACTAGAAAAGCCTCCTTTGGGTGATTGGAGGGAGTTCGATTAGAGGAAGCTTGTCTGGCGATTGGAAGAAGTTCAGCTAGTGACTGGGATGGGCAAGCATAATCAAAGCATTCTGGTGAGTCTCAATTACTTCTCCGAAGTTCGATTATCTTCAAGGTCATCTGCAACTAAATAACCATCATTGATTGAAGGCTGATAAGGATGGTGAATTTATTGATTTTGAATTATGGCCAGACTCATCAGGAAGGAGTTCGGACTTAATTTGATGATGGAGTTCTTTTGTTTATTTTGACTTGCATACTCGAGATTCTAGATTGAATAGGACTGAGATCTGCCACTCTTAGTAAGGCATAGAGATTCATTTAGGGGGAAGCTCTACCAGTCTATGATTCTTATTGTGAGATTCAATATGCAATAGCGAGACTTAGTCTGAAGGGGATCTGATTAGATAGGAGTTTAGCCAGCTTCAAGATTGATCAGGCTAGGTTACGCAGGGATTGAATGCTTAGCCAACTATTTAGGCGACCACTTTCACTGTTCAAGTTTATTCGAGAAGAGTTCAACTGGAATCAACTGCTTGCATCGGAGGAACTCGGCTATTTTTATAACTTATCACTGAATAGAGTCGGACCAATTGGGTTCTGATACTCAAGCATTATGGTTAAGTAGAAAATGATTACTTCAATATTCAAGCTCTCTAGGTGGGGTTTGTAATGCTTCACAGGCTCTGTAGTTTATCCACATAGTCTAGAAGATCAGCTGGTTGATTGAAGATCAGGCATCTTAGAATTACCTTGGGACCAGATACCAGGCTAAACTTTGGCAAGAGTGGGTTTAACCCCAACAATAGTCTCCTTACTCTTGAGTTTGAAGTTCGAAGAAAGGAAGTATAAAGAGAATGACTGTCGAAGTCCTTTTCTGATTTTTCACGTTCGTTAGATGGAAAGTTTTGGCATTTTTCATGCTGGTGTCGAAGCTTCTTCAATACGAGGTGATCTAAAAAGATAATTTTTTGAAACTCCTACTGAAGCACTACCCAAGGTATGGTGCAATTAAGATTCTGCCCATTGTCAATCCCCTGCCATGATGAGTGGGACACACGTCAATTAAAGATCGATTGGATCAGACCTACAATCATAACCATCTCAGGCTCCACAAGATATTTAAGCCTGCCTTCTTCCTCTAGGGCTTCATTTCACTCGAGATCTTCTCCTTCTTCCTCTGGTTTCCTTCTTCCTCCTACTCGAGAATTCTGGCTTCTTCCACCATCTTCTTTGGCTCTAAGCACCTTCCTGCTCGATTTTCATCACACCCATCACCTCCTTGTTCTTCCCAATCAGTTTAGGTTAGTTCCAAAATCTCTCTTTTGATTATTCCTGTGCTTTTTGTATCTTGTTCTTTTGGTTTCTTTGAAGAAGCCTTGCATCCTACTTTTCTTGATTTTTGGAGATTTTTCAAAACTTAGTTTGATCCATATGTTCATTGAAGAATCCTAATCAACTTGTTTTGGGAGTTCGACCCATTTAGCCCTGATGGATCCTTCCCTTAAGGACACCAAACCTATAGAAATACCCCAACCTTCTTTCATTCTTGATGCCATTCTTTGCAAACTTTGGCACAAAGATCTTTCTCTGATCAAAATCCAATTCGGGATCCTTCCTGAGTACGAACTTGAGATTCCAAGTCCCAGCGACCGAGCTTGCTTCCCTTCTTCGGGCCACATTTGCTTGTATGTTGAGACCCTTCGTGCTAGACTTAGGCTACCAATTTCTCCTTTCATTGTAGCCCTTTTTAGATTCTTGAATATCTTCCTCACTTTCATTATGCCAAACTCATTTAGGTTCATTATAGGATTTTTTTTCTTATGCATCATGGCCAATGTTCCATCTACCATTTTTCTATTCTGCAACTTCTTCACTTTCAAACGTCATCCCACTGCCAAAGATTGGTGGTATATATCTACCTAGTTTGACAAGAAGGGGTTACTTAAGGGCACTCCTTTTTTCATTCACAATTGGAAGGAGAAATTCTTCTTTATTTCGAGCCCCTCCTTGGAGTTAGGACTTCCTTCTTGGGAGGATATGAGAGATTTGGTTTGCCAAGCTCCTAGGCTAGAGAAAGAAGATCGGGACTCGACTGACAAACTGAAGAACTATTGAGTTTCTCTGATTTTTGGACTCTTGGATGATCAGGCTTTATTTAACCTCGATCTTAGTCCTCTTGATTTGGCTCGTAGTCCTCCATAACTAGCTAATCATGCATCATTTTTCTTCTGACTTTAACTTTTTCTGTTGTAGAGATGACTCTGGAAGAACAAAATTGCTTGTCAAAAAATATTAAGTTCCTCAAGAGGAAGGACAGTTCTGAAGGCTCGCATTGAAGAGCCGAGCACAACCGTGCCAATCCAGGCCATGCCTACCTCAGAAATTATCGCGGCAGCATCAAGTTCCACCCTGCCCGATGATGCTAATGCCCTCGCACCTCCCGAGCAAGGGGAAGTTGCAGAGAAGAGGAGGAAGAAGAAGAGGAATGCTATTACCAAGAAGGTCAAGAGAAAGGTCATACGTTCTAGCGGCAAGAGCTCTAGCCAGGAGCAGATTCTTTGGATGACTGAGAGGTCATCCATTCTTTGATGGAGGGTAGCATCCTTTCACATATCGTTGACAAGATGATTTGGATAGAGAATGCGGAGAGGTTCCATGAGTCCTTCGCTGCTTATCTTGAGGTAATTGATCATTTTCAATCTTGATTAAATATCGAATGTACCTTTGAAGTTCTCACCTAATTTTTATTTTACAGTTGGGGCATTATTTGTTCGCTCACTTGAAGGTAGCAAATCTCTACCAGGTCAAGGCTTTCAGAGCCCTCTTGGAGGGCCAGGCAGAGATCAAGACGGTTTGGACCGAGGTCGATTGCTTGAAGGTGGCCTCAAAGGTTCAGACTGTAGAAGTTGAGCACCTTTGGGAGGCGTTACGAAGGAAAAAAAGAGGCTTCTATAGGATTGAAGGTGGCCTTAACTCTTTCAAAGGATAAGAGAAAGAAGGTTGAAGAGGAGGTTGGTGCTGAGAAGGAGTGGACTATCGAGGCCTTCAAGTCCTCCAAAGCCATGGAGGACATCAAGATCGCCTTCACTGGGGAGGCTTTTTTGGTGGGGTTCAAGATCTGCATTAGGATCGTGAAGAACTTTTCAGATGTAGACCTCAATCTTCTAACAAATGAGCCTGATGAAGAAGCGGATCCTTCTAACGCCGATGTTGTCTCTTCCATTGCTGAACCTGTCCCTAAAGTTTCTAAACTTGCAGCCGTGGCCCTCGAATCTACTTCCGAACCCAAGGTCATAGAGAATGCACCGACCCCATTTGCTGCCATGCCACCTGAGGTCGAAAACTTTTGATAATTATACTTTTTTTTTTTTGATGTACACAAATCATTCTAAGCAATGAAAACATATTTCTTCTCTTTATACTTGTGCTGTGGTGTGTGTCATTTAGAATCCTTCTAGTGATCGAAGCCATGACTCATCATCTCCAGCCAAGGCTGAACCACTACCTCAGGGAGTTTCTCTGAAGTCCATAGTTAAAAACTTAAAAAAAGAAGTTCATTACATGAAGAAGAAGTTGAAAAATATGGAAGGTGAGCTTCAAAAATTGAGAAAAGATCGTTCAGAGATGATGGTTGAGATCACCCATCTTCGCAAGTTACACAAGATGGACTCGATGAATTTCATTAACTAGAAGCGGGATCTAATCGAAGAGTTGGAACTAGCAAAGAAGCTTGGCAACGAGAATGCTTGGACCTTGACTGCCAAAATTGGTTCTCATGAGGCCAGTCTCCACAAGGCAAAGGAAAAGATCGAGCAGCTGGAGGGTGGCACAGCCTGGTCTTGGAGTCATGCAAATTTTGACTGGGATTGGTGGAAGAGATTCTCTAACCTCTAAAAGCAGCTTTCCAACGTCGAGGAGTCATATAAGTCTTATAGGATCCACTAGTGCGGGTAGATTGATGATTATAAAAATAAGCTCAGGATGGCGAACTCCAGGGTAATGCAGCTTCAAAAGCAATTAGCTGATAGGGCCCAGGCCAGTCCAAGTGCAGATTCGGATCAGGTCGCTACCTTGAAGAATACTCTCAAGAATTTGATGGTGCATTTTGAGGGCATAGAGAAAGAGCTTCATGATCTCAAGATTCAAATGGCCTACCAAGAGGGTCTCGTGAAGGATGCCGAAGCTGAGTTGGCGAATTTGAGGATGAAACTATGTGAGTCAGAGGCCGACCTATGGAGGGCTCAGAAACTATTCTACAAGAGTTTGCTGAAGAGGAAAGCACTCGAGGAAGAGGTTGTTAGTCTGAAGCAATCTTTAGTAATGGTAGGGGTCAGTAGTCCAAAGTTCAAGGAATCCATCCCCTCTTAGGACTTCTCCTATTTTTTCTTTTGTATATGGTCTTAACGACCTTTACTTTGTAATAGACTTTGACTTTAATGAAATGATGCTTTCTTTAATTATTTTTTTATTTTATATCGATTTGATGCTTGTTGATTTCTCCATTTCCTTTACTTTATCTATTGAAAAAATGTCTTCATCCTATTTTAGATAACTGGAGGTCTTTATTCATGTTAGGATGAGATCCTCCTCCTATTCCTGATAAGATTGCTGGAGCACAAAAGGATCGTTGCAAGGACCTCTCCCCTCCTCCTGTCTTAAATAACTGGAGGCCTTCATCCATGTTAGGATGAGGTTCTTCTCCTGTTTCTAACATGGATGGCATTTATTCTTATCAGGATGAGGTCCTCCTCCTGCTCCTGATAAGATCACTAGGGCATAAAAGGGCCATTGCAAGGGCCACTCTCCTTCTCCTATCTTAAATAACTACAGATTTTCATCCATGTTAGGATGAGATTTTTCTCCTATTCCTAACATGGTTGGCATTTATCCTTATCAGGATGAGGTCCTCCTCCTATTTCTGACAAGATCGCTAGGGCACAAAAAGGCCATTGCAAGGGCCTCTCCCCTCCTCCTGTCTTAAATAATTGGAGGTCGTCATCCATGTTAGGATGAGGTTCTCCTTCTATTCCTAATATAGTTGGCATTTATCCTTATTAGGACAAGGTCCTCCTTCTATTTTTGATAAGATTGCTGGGGCACAAAAGGACCATTGCAAGGGCCTCTGCCCTCCTCCTGTCTTAAATAATCGAAGGCCTTCATCCATGTTAGGATAAGGTTCTCCTCCTATTCCTAACATGGTTGACATTTATCATTGTCAGGATGAGATCCTTCTCCTATACCTGAGAAGATCACTAGGGCACAAAAGTGAAGGAAAAAATCCTATTTTCTTGGGTTAGGTTCATTCAGATCTGACTGGATCAAGAGAAATATTTCAAAAATTTTTCTCTAAGATCCTAATCAGATCTAACACTCTTTAGATCTGATCTTATTGATCTGATAAAACAAAATAAAATAAAATAAAATCTAATTTAATTATATCTTTATTATGGGTAATCCTATTACCCTATGATGATCCCGATGTTTGCCTGAGGTTCTGGATATAGCCATGCAAGCGTCTGACCTCTACCGGTATTCACTCGGATAGAATCTAGAGATCTTCTACTTCTCAATCTATCCTCCAAAAATTAGATCTGGATCTGATCTTGAAGGTCTTCAAAATGGCTTTTGAAGATCAGTCGTTGTCTCTTGCAGCAGTGCTGCCTTCTTTCTTTTCTGTCGGCTTTCACTTGCCTGGATCGCATCTAACTCATGCCCAAATCCTCTTTGGCATGGAGAGGAGAGAGAGGACCAGAGGGTCACATGGAGAAGGAATGAGAGGAGCTATGTGGCATGGGCTAAGGTAGAAGCTCTTTCAATCTAGGTGCAGACGAGATTTTTATAGATCCTGCTGCGCCATGCAGTGCCACATCATCTCGGCCAATCACGACCCTTTGTGCAATTAGATCTAAATCTAATTAGTGAGATAACATCATCTGATCTAATCAAATTAGAGTCCCTCAAAACCCTCCTTAGATGGTGCCAAGACTAGGTCAAACAAGACTCTTTGGCACCATCAAGTTTGATTCCTTGAAGCAACTAAAGTCCCATCTGTATGGGACTCCAATCCTTATCCACAAGGGCACACACCTCCCTAGGCATGCACCCTTTGTCTCTCTATCTTTCAGCAGGGGGACGAGAGTCAAAGTTCTCTCCTATGGGTGCATGACACATGGGCAGATGTCTATGTATCAAAGATCAATATTTGACCAAAGTCCAAAGACAAGATTTAGCAGGTAACGAAAAATGGCAGGTGTTATCTCAAATTTATCTCATAAATTAAGACAACCCTTTTCTGACTTGGACAAACTTCAATCAGACCAAGTAAAGATTCTTGAGTGAGTCTAAATATATTTGGCCCAGTCGAGATAAGCTTTAATGATTGTTAAAGAAGAACATTAGGCTCAATCGTGTGCTAGCATGATTTCCTTGAACCTAATTGAATTTTATTCAAATCAATTGAACTAGATTAGTCCAATTGATGATATCCATATCCAAACCCTTGTTTGTGTGATCCAGTTAGGTTCAATTCCATATGCTAATGGGATATGTCATGATCTCTATTATCGACATCATCGAAATACCTTCTGATGGATCAGAACTTTTCTGATTCAGACAACTAGCTTGATCGATCATCTAAATCATTCTAATTACTCCCAAAATCCACTAGTGACACCTAGAAGCATATGGTGGCAATCCATTAGAGCTAAAAGCGAACCTCTCAGTTAGTTACCTATGTGATTAAGTTCTTCTATCTTGAGCCCCAATCGGATTAGGATTAAGGTGATCTCGTCAAACCCTAATTTCTGTCATATGAATTAATTATTCAATTCAAGTCCAATGTGAAAACTCTAATAGAATCTTTTTCTATTATTTCACTCTGCCATGGCCATGGGCTTATGGATTTGATTCTGATGATCATCATAGGGCTACTCCTCATCTACCAAGGTAGATAGATCTCCTATTGGTGCAATCCAATTTCTACAATGAACATGCTATAGGAAACATACACCTCAGGATTTCGAATGGCTAGGAGATTGAGTTATGGTGTAGTCAAACTATAACACCCTCAAGGTAAACTACCGATGCACCTTAGGTCAAAAAAATTGAGACACTACTATAGCTTCGAGCCAGTAATCGACGAGAAGGTAGACTTCCTAATGATTGCTCGAGGTGGTCACGCTTAGTGCCCTCGTTCTCTAACAATAGGGTTTTTATAGACCCTACTGCATCATGCAGTGCCACATCATCCTGGCCAATCATGGCCCTTTATGTAATTAGATCTAAATCTGATTGATGGAATGACATCATCTGATCTAATCAGATTAGAGTCCCTCAAAACCCTCCTTAGATGGCACCACGATTGGGTCAAACAAGACTCTTTAGCACCATCAAGTTTGACTCCCTAGGCATGCACCCTTTGTCTTTCTACCTTTTAGTAGGGGGACAAGGGTCAAAGTTCTCTCCTATGGGTGCATGACACATCGGCAGATGTCTAAGTGTCAATGGTCAATATTTGACCAAAGTCCAAAAACAAGATTTAGTAGGTGATAAAAAATGGTATGTGTTATCTCAAATTTATCTCATAAATTAAGACAATCCTTTTCTAACTTGGACAAGCTCCAGTCAGACCAAGTAAAGATTCCTGAGTGAGTCTAAATACATTTGGCTCAGTCGAGACAAGTTTTAATGATTGTTAAAGGAGAATATTAGGCTCAATCGTATGCTAGCATGATTTTTTTGAACCTAATTGAATCTTATTCAAATCAATTAAACTGGATTAGTCTAATTGATGATATCCAGATCTAAACCCTTGTTTGTATGATTTGGTTAGGTTCAATTCTATATGGTAAAGGGATATGTCGCAATCTCTATCATCGACATCATCGAAATACCTTTCGATGGATTAGAACTTTTCTGATTCAAATAACTAGTATGATCGATCATCCAAATCATTCTAATTGCTCCCAAAATCCATCAGTGACACCTAGCAGCATATGGTGGTAATCCATCAGAACTAAAAATGAACCTCTCAGTGCAGTTACCTATGTGATTAAGTTCTTCTATCTTGAGCTTCAATCAGATTAAGGTTAAGGTGATCTCATCAAACCCTAATTTTCGTCATATGAATTAATTATTCGATTCAAGTCTAATGTGAAAACTCTAATAGAAACTCTTTCTATTATTTCACTCTACCATGGCCATGGGCTTATGGATTTGATTCTCATAATCATCATAGGACTGCTCCTCATCTACCGAGGTAGATAGATCCTCTATTGGTGCAATCCAATTTCTACAATAAACATGCTATAGAAAACATACACCTCAGGATTCCGAATGGCTAGGAGATCGAGTTATGGTGTAGTCAAACTATAACACCCTCAAGGTGAACTACCGATGCACCTCAGGTCAAAAAAATTGACACACTACTACAGCTTCGAGCCAGTAATCAATGAGAATGTAGACTTCCTAATGATTACTCGAGGTGGTCACGCTCAGTGCCCTCATTCTCTAACGAGTATCTATACTCTCGCTTCGGTGTCTCTACATCATAGACTCAAGACTCATCTATCCAAAAGAAGCGATCGTACACCAACCTTTCAGATCAATCACCATCCTCATGATGATCCTACAGTCAGGAGCATTTTATGAGTTAATAATAAAAATTCATGTCTTAAATTTTCAACTCTTGAAAATATGAACTATCATTACCACTAACTCAAGGGATGTATCACAGACACTTTCAAATACATACTATGATAGAAAATAATCTATTTTATTATTTATTATCAAAATTATAATTTTATCCTTAGAAGTGTATTACAAGTGTCAGCCAATCTGGCTTCTAGGGCACACATATCTAACAAAAAGAGCCATTGCAAGAGGCCTCTCTCCTTTTTCTATCTTAAATAACTGGAGATTTTCATCTACGTTAGGATGAGGTTCTTCTCCTATTCCTAATGTGATTAGTTTTGTTTATCGACTAAGCTCGAAAGGTAATTTTCTATCATCATAGCTTTATACCAAAAGTGAAGATATTAAGATAAGAAAATTTTATTGAAATAAAGTTATTGATGGTAAATCCATAAGTTTTTCAAATTTTATGATCGTGAAAGTTTAGCTCCTCCAAGTTTCTTAAGGTGATAAGTTCCAGACCGAACAACCTCCTTGATCTTGGTATTTTCAATTTAGGATGAGCTTTCCTTGATTCTGAGGTTATGAGATAGCCACTCGCCAAAGTACGATGTCTCCCACTTTGAATGCTTTGCTTCTAACTCTGCAATTGTAGTAGCGAGCTACCTTTTGCTTATAGGCCGCCATCCAAACTTGAGTCTCTTCTTATTTTTCTTCCAACAAGTCAAGGTTGGCTCTAAGATCCTATGAGTTTTTCTATTCATTGAATGCCACAACTCATGCTGATGAAAGTTTGAGCTCTATCGGGATGACTACTTGTATTCTGAATGTCAAAGCAAATGGTATCTCCCTAGTCGACAACCTTTGGATAGTTCGGTATGCCCAAAGTACATGATAAAGTTCATCTACCCAAGTTTTCTTCACTCTTTCAAGCCTTGTCTTTATACCTTGCACTAAAGTCCTATTGGTCACCTCGGCCTCTCCATTTGCCTATGGATGAGTCACTGATGTAAAATTATAAAAGATGTTCCAGTCTTCGTAGAACTCGGTAAATCTTGTCCTTGCAAACTGGCATCCATTATTTGTTATAAGAGCCTAAGGTAGACCAAATTTGCAGACTATTGACTTCTAAATAAAGTCCTGTACTTTAACTTTAGTGATTTTGGCCAGAGGTTCAGCTTCAACCCATTTGGTAAAATAATTAATAGCCACTAAGAGAAACTTTTGCTATCCAAATATCATAGGAAAGGACCCGAGTATGTCCATCCCCCACTATGTAAATGGCCATGGAACACTCATGGATGTAAGCTCAGAGGCCGATTGTCTTTGAATACTTGCATTTTTTTGACACCGATCGCATTTCTTGACATACTCCATAGAATCTTGATGCATGGTTGGCCAATAGTAGCCCTGCCAAAGTAGTTTATGAGACAAAGATCTGGCCCCCAAATGACTTCCACATATTTCTTCATGCACTTCCCATATAGCATAGTCAGCTTCAGAAGGTTGGAGGCATTTCAGTAATGGCAAAGAGTATGACCTTTTATACAACTTGTTCTCATATAGATTATATCGGATGGCTTAATTTCTTAGTTTTTGAGCTTTCTTTGAATCTCGAGGAAGATCACCATCTTTGAGATAAGTGAAAAGTGGGTCAATCCAGCTAGGCTCATGGTCAACTTGCATTACAGTCTGAGGTTCCTTCGAACTTGGACATTTCAAAACTTCAAAGAAAACTTCTCTTGATAGTTCGTTTGGGGCTAGTGTGGCTAACTTGGAGAGAAGGTCGGTCCTAGCATTTTCTGCTCTTGGGATTTGTTGAATGCAAAAACTATTGAAGGCCAAGGTCAAACTCCTCACCTTTTTCAAATACTTCATCATGCTTTTCTCTCGAGCTTCATAATGAAGGAAAATCCTAATTTTTCGATCTAGGTTCGTTCAGATCTGATCAGATCAAGAGATATATTTCAAAATTTTTTCTCTTTGATCTGTATCAGATCTGGGATGTTTCAGATCTGATTCTTATTATTTTAATAAATAAAATAAAGTAAGGATAAATTAAATCAAATTTAATTTACTTGATTTGGGTAATCCTATTATCCTGTTGATGATCCTATATGCAGCGGAAGGTTCTGGATCTAGCCACGCAAGTGCCTGGCCTCTACCGATATCCACTCGAACTGGATCTAGAGATCCTCTTCTTCTCTATCACATCTCCAAAAATCAGATTTGGATCTGATCTGGAGGATCTTCAAAACTCCTTTTGAAGATCAGCAGTCGTCCTTTGCAGCAGTGCAGCCTTCTTGCTTTTGATCGCCTTTCTTTGATCTGGATCGCACCAACCAAGCTCCAAAACTCCTTTTGGATGTGGAGAGGAGAGGGAGAAGAAGCTTTGGCATGGAGGAGGAGAGGAGAGGAAGCCTTGGGCATGGGGAATTCTGATTCAATCTTTTCATATCATAATCTGAGTTGGGCATAGGGTCTTATTTATAGACTGACTGTGATCCAACTTCTCTTCTTCCCAACCAATCACAACCCTTTGTGAAATCAGATCTAAATCTGATTGGTGGGAATAGAGTCCCCTGGATTCCTCCTTAGAGGGCACCTAAGACCAGTCAAAGTTGGTTCTTAGAAGAACTCTAATTGGAATCCAAAAAGGAGATGGAGTCCTTGTCCAACAAGGACTCCTAGGCGCCTCCAACTTGGGCACATGCCTAGGGTGGCGTGCACCCTCCTCCTTGCCAGGTTCTGGCAGGGGGACAGGCCCCACCAGCTCTCCAATAGGTGCATGACATGTGGTCAAAAGTCAAAGTGTCAATGGTCAACGTTTGACCAGTCAAAGGTAGACTTTTGACCAAAGTCAAAGAACAAGAAATGGCAGGTGACCAAAAATGGCAGGTAATGTCTTACAAAATAAGACAACCTTTTCTGACTTGGACAACCTCCAGTCAGACCATATGAAGGCCTCTGATTGAGCACAAACTCCTTTGGCTCAGATAGGACAACTTATTTATGATAGTAAAAGAAGAACGTTAGGTTCAATCGAGTGCTAGCACGATTTTCTTGAACCTAATTGAATCTCATTCAGATCAATTGAACTGGATCAGTTCAATTGATGATCACCAGATTCAAACCCTTGTTTGTGTGACCCAGTTAGGTTCAGTTCTGTATGGTAATGGGATATGTCATGATCTCTATCATCGACATCATCGAAACTCCTTTCGATGGATCAGAACTCTTCTGATTCGAACAGCTAGAATGATCGATCATCTAAATCATTCTAATTGCTCCCAAAATCCACCAGTGACACCTAGCAGTATATGGTGGCAACCCATCAGAGCTGAATGCGAACCTCTTGGTGCAGCTACCTGTGTGATTAAGTTCTTCTATCTTGAGCTCCCGATCAGATTAGGGTTAAGGTAAACTCGTCAAACCCTAGTCTCTGTCATATGATGTAATCATTCGATTCGAGTCCGATGTGAAAATCTAAATAGAAACTCTTTCTATTATTTCACTCTGCCATGGCCATGGACTTCTGGACTTGATTCTCATGATTATCATAGGGCTGCTCCTCTACCACCGAGGTAGATAGATTCCATCTTGATGCCATCCAGTTCCTACAATGAACATGCTATAGCCAACATACACCTCAGGGTTCCATATGGCTAGGAGATCCGAGTAATGGTGTAGTCAAACTATAACACCCTCAAGGTGAACTGTCCGATGCACCTCAGGTCAAAGAACCAGACACACTACTGCAGCATCGAGTCAGTCATTGACGAGAAGGTAGACTCCCTAATGACTACTCGAGGTGGTCACGCTCAGTGCCCTCGTTCTCTAACGAGTACCTGTACTCTCGCTCCGGTGTCTCCACACCGTAGACTCAAGACTCATCTACTAAAGAGAAGCGATTGTACACCAACCTTTCGGATCAATCACCATCCTCGTGATGATCCTATGGTCGGGAGCATTTTATGAGTTAACAATGATTATTCATGTCTTAAATTTTCAACTCTTGAAAATATGAATTATCATTACCATTAACTCAAAGGATGTATCACAGACACTAAATACACATATGTGATAGAAAATAACCCATTTTATTGATATTAGTCAAAATTATAATTTTGCCCCTAGAAGTGTATTACAAGTGTCAGCCAATTCTGGCTTCTAGGGCACATATATCTAACAATCTCCCACTTGTCCTAAAGCCAATTGGCTACAAGTCTAAGTCCCATCTTCTCAAGGTGGGCTTCGATCCTTCTGCTGGCCCAACGGCTTTGTAAGTGGGTCTGCCACATTATCTGTGGAGTTGACTCTCTTGACCTCGACATAACCCTTCTCGAGGTAATCGTGGATGAGGTGATATCACCACTTGCTTGGAACTCTTCCAACCGATAGCACCACCATTGCACACAAACAGACTCCCAGATGTCGACTTTCGATCATCTATATCGGACATGAAATCTGAGTCTGTGTATCCCTGGACTTGGAGTTCTCCATTACCAAAGACCAACATCATATCCTTAGTTCTTCTCAAGTACTTAAGGATACATTTCACAGAAGTCCAGTGTTCTTCACCTGGATTTGACTGATATCTGCTTGTGACACTCACAGCATGGGCTATATCAGGTCGTGTACATAGCATGGCATACATGAGGCTCCCTATTGCAGAAGCATAAGGGATCTTGCTCATGCGTTCTATTTCCTCAGGTGTGCTGGGGCACATCTTCTTGGAAAGATGAATACCATGTCTGAAGGGTATTAATCCCCTCTTAGAGTTTTCCATACTAAACCTCTTTAGTACTTCCTCTATGTACATCTTCTGTGAAAGTCCTAGCATCCTATTCGGTCTATCCCTATAGACCTTAATTCCTAGAATAAAGGATGCTTCACCTAGGTCTTTCATGGAGAATTCCTTGGACAACCATATCTTGACTGATGTCATCATGGGAATATCATTCCCAATAAGGAGGATGTCATCCACGTACAATACGAGGAAGACAACAGCGCTCCCACTGACCTTTTTGAAAACACACGGTTCCTCTTCATTTTTGATGAAACCAAACTTTTTGATCACATCATTGAAACGAGTGTTCCAGCTCCGAGATGCTTGCTTAAGTCCATATATGGACCTTTGCAGCTTGCAAACCTTGTGATCAGTATCACTGGATGTGAAACCTAGCGGCTGTTCCATATAGATATCTTCCTCAAGATATCCATTTAAGAATGCCATTTTCACGTCCATTTGCCATATTTCATAATCGAAATAGGCTGCAACGGCAAGCAATGTGCGGATGGATTTTAGCATAGCCACTGGAGAAAAGGTATCCTGATAGTCAATGCCTTCGCATTGACTATAACCTTTTGCCACTAGTCTAGCCTTGAATGTCTCCACATTCCCATCTGCACCAATCTTTCTCTTGAAGATCCATTTACATCCCAATAGGTACTATACCTTCTGGTGGATCTACCAAGGTCCAGACTTGGTTTGAGTGCATCGAGTCAATTTCTGACTGCATTGCCTCTAGCCATTTCTCGGAGTCGATATCTGATATCGCCTCGTTGTAGGTTTTGGGATCATCACCATGAGCACCATTACCTACGAGGAACATTTCCTCTACTTCCTCTGAAATAATACCTAAGTATCTCTCAGGGGGATGGGAAACTCTTTCCGATCTACGAGGTGGAGGAGGTAGTGTTCTTATTGGCTCAACCTGATTTGGTTCCAATTGGTCCTTAGCTCGTTCCACTTGTGAGACTTTCTCATCAAGCTTGATCTATTTTCCAATGCCGCTATCTTGAATAAACTATTTTTCAAGAAATATGGCATGTCGACTCACAATCACATTGTGGTCTTCTGGAATGTAGAAATAGTATCCTAATGACTCTTTAGGATATCCTATGAATCGAGCTCTGAAAGGACCTAAACTCTAACTTATCCGCTTGTTGTCTTTTGACATGAGCTGGACAACCCCAAATTCTGAGATGACTCAGACTTGGTTTCTTACCATGCCATATCTCATACGGTGTGGTAGGAACGATTTTAGAGGGAACCCTATTCAGTAGATAAATTGAAGTTAACAATGAGTGTTCTCCAAAGAAAATCAGGAAGGTCTGTGAAGCTCATCATGGATCGAACCATATCCAATAGAGTCCGATTTCTCCATTCTGAAACCCCGTTGAGTTGAGGTGTTCCTGGTGGAGTCCATTGAGAGACTATGCCATTTTTCTTTAGATAGTCTAGGAATTCTCGGCTAAGGTATTCACCTCCTCGATCTGATCGAAGAACCTTAATGGGTTTTTCCAGTTTATTTTTCTACTTCATGTCTGAATTCTTTGAACTTTTCAAAAGCTTCAGACTTGTGTCTCATAAGATACACATACCCATACCTAGACAGATCATCGATAAAGGTAATGAAGTAGACAAAATTGCCTCTAGCCGGCACATCAAATGGGCCGCACACATCAGTATGTACTAGGGCAAGGAGATCTGTGGCCCTCTCCCCATGTCCAACAAAAGAGAGTTTGGTCATTTTGCCTTGAAGACAAGATTCACAAGTTGGATATGACTCAGAAGTCAATGGACTCAATAGCCCATTTTTCTCCAATTTGTTGATCCTATCTTCTGCTATATGACCTAATCTCAGGTGCCATAGATATCTGTCATTTGGACTATCCCTAGGTCGTTTGGCATTCACATTTTGCTCGATAGTTAGAACAAGGTACATCAATATGTAGCTGATAAAGACCATTAATAAGGAAACCATTTGCAATTTTATTTCTTTCATAAAGAATGTTACAATGGTCCTTAAAGAAGGTGATCACATAACCTTCTTGTGCTAAGCATGAAACAGAAATCAAATTCCTGCTAGCTGCAGGCATAAAATAACAGTCTTTCAAAACTAAGTCTAAACCAGATGGTAATCGAAGAGGGTATGTTCCCACGGCTACTGCAGCAACTCTTGCTCCATTACCGACGCATAGGATCATGTCTCTATCCCTCAACCTCCTGCTATCCTCAAGACCCTGCATGAAAGTGCACAGATGAGCACTAGAACCAGAGTCAAGCACCCAACTGGATGCAGAAGAAACCGTAAGGTTAGACTCAATAACGAGCATACCTCCAGAAGGACCTTCCTTCTTGTTCTTTAGGGTGGCCAGGTAAGTAGGATAGTTTCGCTTCCAATGGCCGTCGCTGTTGCAATGGAAACACTTTCCTTTGACAGCGGCTTTCATCTTCGGTTCTGCCTTCTTCTTCTTTGATCCTTCCACCTTCTATTTTTTCGCAGACTTCTTTTTCTTTCCATAAGACTTTCTTTTGGAAGAAGTCCGTTCCATAGCAAGAACTGAGCCTTTAGAACCTTTCATAGAAAGCTCAGCGGTAACCAGCATATTCATTAATTCGGCCAAGGAATTCTGAAGTTTATGCATGTGGTAATTCATGATGAATTGCCCATATGCATCAGTCAAGGATTGCAGAATAATATCATTCTGTAGGTCCAAGTCTAACTTCACACCGAGCTTCTCAAGCTCTTCCATGTCCTTGATCATCATCAGATAGTGATCTTGGACTGACTGCCCATCACGCATCTTAGCCTTAAAAAGTCATTTCGTGACTTGATATTTGGCTGTGTGACTCTATTCACCAAACATCTCTTGCAAGTGAGCCAACATTTGACGAGCAGTCTCGATATCTTCATGTTGGCGCTGGAGCTCATCAGACATCGAGCCCAACATGTAATATCTAGCCTTATTATCTTCGTCTATCCATTTTTTCAGAGACGCTCTCTGTTCAACAGATGGACGGGCTAGGTAAGGTGGGAGGGTCCTGGTCCAAAACATGGGTTAACTTCTCGGAACCCAAAACTAATTTTGTAGTTCCTGAGCCAATCTTTATAATTAGGTTCGGTCAGTCTATGTGTGTCCAGGATACGTGCCAATGGGTTGGACGCAGACATTTTCCTATAGAGAGTCAAAGATTCTAGTTAGATACTGTAATTTTGACTTGACCAATTTATTTAGGGATTTTATTTTTAAACAAATTAGCTCCCACTATTTTCTCAGATCCCTACACTCCCTCTGTAGAGATGCAAAAATCTCCACGATTAATGATTTCTAGTGGGTGGTGCGGTCTCACCAACTGACTCATCACCTTACCTAACAGTTATTGGTGATGGGTTAGCCAATGAGTGAACAACTCTTGTTCAATGATTCTCTAATCATGGTGCACCCAAACTTGGTCTCTAATTCATGAATCTCACCGTATCCGGAATATTGATCCACTCCTTAGTTAAGTCAGACCCACCATTTGCATAGACTGGGTTCCTAATTGAGTCTCTCACCATATCCAAAATATTGAGCCCAACTCATCCTCCAGCCCATAGCATCCAATGCCTAATAGACATGGTTGCATCTTCTCGGTGCAACTGAGCCACTGTATCCAACCGAGAACAATCAACCCCAGGAAGGGCCCACACGTCTACAATGGTGGAAGACCTCAGACTTAATCTTTTCTTAGGGAGAATTGATTCAGGTCTCATTAAACTAGACTTGGCTTAGTCATAATAATTATGACTAACCTAGTGGCATGGGTTAGCTCGGATTATTGACCACCTCAGATCAGAACTGTGTCAACAGATATGGCCAGGTAAGTGAGATCGGTGGAAGGAATATGCCATTAACTCGTACAAGAATGCATTCAGGTCGAGTAGCTTCCAATTAAAAACCAGTCGGTCATATGTGCCAAACTTACCTTAGACACCAAATTGTTGAGCCAGAACCAATTGGGTTTGCCTACAATCCAGACTCTAACCTCTGAGCCTAATTAGGTCTTGCTTGATCGTGACTCGATCTTGACCCAGACTTAATCCTATTAGGCTGGTCAATTTAAGCATTGTTGATCCCATCTAACCAACTCTTGATTCGGTTTGATCAACCGCTTAGACCTAATTGAGCTACCCAAGCCCGAACCCAGTATTATGAATATGTCTTAGATCTAAAATTCTTAATTTTAGACCTAATTAATATTCTATAAACTTAATTCTTAATTAAGTAGGGTTCATAAACAAAATATGCACAATAAATCCTAGGGTTTCAGGATCTAGGGTTTTGCAGAAAGTAAGTTTTGGGTTTCTGATTAAGGACGAACACGCAGCACCCCTACACATCATAAGAACACCCCATCGAATGGAAAGAGAGGGCCTTTAAACCCTTCTTCATTCTTATGATCGGACGGCCAAGAGGAACGCCTTAATCAGGAACATTCAATACTACAAAACAGTATCAGATCTATATCATATATCTCATATACAAAGTAGATCTAATCATGGCATATTTTGCATACATCTCATGTATCGAATCATGCATATTTTTAGATCTAAATTATCTCATAATAATCTAAAAATTTAGATTTAAATTGATCTAATCAAAATAAATTCTAATCTAGATAATTATGTAGAACTATTCTACAACTAGTCTAGACATGCATCAATCACATCTCATATGATGTTTAAAATTAAATAATTTTTATTTGCTATTTTTTAGATGTTATTATAACCATTATAATATCAGAAAATAGTAAATAAATGGATCTAAAACATAGGTTAATCAGATTAAATTGAAAACATGCAAGACTATTCTATAGAACTATTCTATTTTAGAACTAGTCATGCATATTTTCTAATCTTAGATCCTAATCATTTAATTTTAATTTTTTCTGATTTTAGATCTGATCACATCTCATGTGACATCTAAAATCAATTATTTTCTAATTAAAATAAATTTAAAATTAGATCTAAACATTTTTAGAACCATGGCTCTGATACCAGTTGAAGGAAAATTCTGATTTTTCGGTCCAGGTTCGTTCAGATCTGATTAGATCAAGAGATATATTTCAAAATTTTTTCTCTTTGATCTATATTAGATCTGAGATGTTTTAGATCTGATTCTTATTATTTTAATAAATAAAATAAAGTAAGGATAAATTAAATCAAATTTAATTTACCTGATTTGGGTAATCTTATTATCCTATTGATGATCCTGTATGCAGCGGAAGGTTCTGGATCTAGCCATGCAAGCGCCTGGCCTCTATCGATATCCACTCAGGCTAGATCTGGAGATTCTCTTCTTCTCTATCACATCTCCAAAAATTAGATTTGGATCTGATCTGGAGGATCTTCAAAACTCCTTTTGAAGATCAGCAGTCGTCCTTTGCAGCATGCAGCCTTCTTGCTTTTGATCTTCTTTCTTTGATCTGGATCGCACCAACCAAGCTCCAAAACTATTTTGGATGTGGAAAGGAGAGGGAGAAGAAGCTTTGGCATGGAGGAGGAGAGGAGGAGAGGAGAAAAAGCCTTGGGCGTGGGGAATTCTGATTCAATCTTTTCATATCATAATCTGAGTTGGGCACAGGGTCTTATTTATAGACTGACTGTGATCCAACTTCTCTTCTTCCCAACCAATCACAACCCTTTATGAAATCAGATCTAAATCTGATTGGTGGGAATAGAGTCCCCTGGATTTCTCCTTAGAGGGTCCCTAAGATCAGTCAAACTGGATTCTTAGAAGAACTCTAATTGGAATCCAAAAGGGAGGTGGAGTCCTTGTCCAACAAGGACTCCAGGGTGCCTCCAACTTGGGCGCACGCCTAGGGTGGCGTGCGCCCTCCTCCTTGCCAGGTTCTGGCAGGGGGATAGGCCCCCACCAGCTCTCCAATAGGTGCATGACATGTGGTCAAAAGTTAAAGTGTCAATGGTCAACATTTGACCAGTCAAAGGTAGACTTTTAACCAAAGTCAAAGAACAAGAAATGGCAGGTGACCAAAAATGGCAGATAATGTCTTACAAAATAAGACAACCTTTTTTGACTTGGACTAACCTCCAGTCAGACCATATGAAGGCCTCTAATTGAGCATAAACTCCTTTGGCTCAGACAGGATAACTTATTTATGATAGTAAAAGAAGAACGTTAGGTTCAATCGAGTGCTAGCACGATTTCCTTGAACCTAATTGAATCTCATTCAGATCAATTGAACTGGATCAATTCAATTGATGATCACCAGATTCAAACCCTTATTTGTGTGACCCAGTTAGGTTCAGTTCTGTATGGTAATGGGATATGTCATGATCTCTATCATCGACATCATCGAAACTCCTTTCGATGGATCAGAACTCTTTTGATTCGAACAGCTAGAATGATCGATCATCTAAATCATTCTAATTGCTCCCAAAATTCCACTAGTGACACCTAGCAGTATATGGTGGCAATCCCATCAGAGCTGAATGCGAACCTCTTGGTGCAGCTACCTGTGTGATTAAGTTCTTCTATCTTGAGCCCCGATCAGATTAGGGTTAAGGTAAACTCATCAAACCCTAGTCTCTGTCATATGATGTAATCATTCGATTCGAGTTCGATGTGAAAATCTAAATAGAAACTCTTTCTATTATTTCACTCTGCCATGGCCATGGATTTCTGGACTTGATTCTCATGATTATCATAGGGCTGCTCCTCTACCACCGAGGTAGATAGATTCCATCTTGATGCCATCCAGTTCCTACAATGAACATGCTATAGCCAACATACACCTCAGGGTTCCATATGGCTAGAAGATCGAGTAATGGTGTAGTCAAACTATAACACCCTCAAGATGAACTGTCGATACACCTCAGGTTAAAGAACCAGACACACTACTACAGCATCGAGTCAGTCATTGATGAGAAGGTAGACTCCCTAATGACTACTCAAGGTGGTCACGCTCAGTGCCCTCGTTCTCTAACGAGTACCTGTACTCTCACTTCGGTGTCTCCATACTGTAGACTCAAGACTCATCTACTAAAGAGAAGCGATTGTGCACCAACCTTCTGGATCAATCACCATCCTTGTGATGATCTTATGGTTGGAAGCATTTTATCAGTTAACAATGATTATTCATGTCTTAAATTTTCAACTCTTGAAAATATGAATTATTATTACCATTAACCCAAAGGATGTATCACAGACACTAAATACACATATGTGATAGAAAATAATTCATTTTATTGATATTAGTCAAAATTATAATTTTGCCCCTAGAAGTGTATTACAAGTGTCAGTCAATTCTGGCTTCTAGGGCACATATATCTAATACATAATTGTCACTGACTTGTCCCATCACCAATTGGGAGTCACTATAAGCTTGGAGTCAATCTACTTCCAGCTCTTTGGCTAACTTCAACCCCAAAATTAGGGCCTCATAATCTACCCTATTATTTGTTGCAGGGAACTCAAAACACAACACGTATTTAGCAATGATTCCTTCTAGGTTAACCAAGATCATACCTACACCTACACTAAAAGCATTGGATGAACCATCCACATACAGGGCCCAAAAGCCTTCAGGGGGGTATGCTCTTTCTACAGGGGAGTCTGGCTATAGACGTGGTACACTAGCTTCATTTTGCTCGAGCTCGGCTTCATCCAAAATAGTGCATTCTACTATAAAATCTATCAATATTTGAGCTTTGATTGATAGCCGAGATTGAAAGTTGATGTTAAACTCTGTAAGCTCAATTGTCTATTTTTCTATTCTTCTAGAGGCATCAATTTGATGAAGAACTAACTTAATTGGTTGATTAGTGAGAAGCGTTATAGTATGCACCTAGAAATAGGATCAGAGCCTTTGGATTGTAATTAATAGAGCATAAGTTAGTTTTTCTAATTTAATATACCTAGTCTCAACATCCCTCAGGACTCGACTTATATAATAGATCGACCACTGCACTTTCACTTCTTCCTTGATTAAGACCACTGCAAGGGCCACTAAGAAGACTGCCAGGTATAAAAATAATTCTTCTCCAAGTTTGGGCTTGGCCAATAAGGGTGATGAGTCGAGGTAGCTCTTCAATTTTTTAAATGCTCACTAACATTCAGGAGTCCAGCAGAAGTTCTTTGGTTGTTTGAGGACTTGAAAGAAAGGCATGCATCATTTGACCGACTTTGAAATAAAGCGATCAGAGCTACTACCTTCCCTGTTAGGCACTAAACTTTTTTTATTGACTTCAGGGCAATCATCTCTTGAATGGCTTGGATCTTCTCTGGATTTGCTTCAATTTCATGCTTCGACATTATAAACCCTAGAAACTTCCTCGAGGTCACTCTAAAGGCACACTTGGTCAGGTTCAACTTCATCTTATATTTTCGAAGGGCATTGAAGGTTTCTTCAAGGTCGGCAATATGATTTATTGAAGATCGATTCTTGATAAGCATGTCATCTACATAGACCTCCATGTTGTGGCCGATCTATTTCTTGAAAATTTTGTTCATTAGGTGCTGGTAGGTTGCACCTACATTTTTTAGCCCAAAGGGCACAACCTTGTAATAATAGGGACCATGGTCCGTAATGAAAGTAGTTTTCTCCTCATCTTCTGGTGCCATCTAGATTTAGTTGTAGCTAAAGAAGGCATCCATGAAAGTGAGGAGCTCATGGCTCGAAGTTGCATCTACTAGTTGATCAATTTTGGATATGGAGTAGCTATCTTTTGGATAGGCTTTGTTCAACTTCTTGAAGTCTATGCACATTCTCCACTTGCTGTTCGCCTTTTTGATGAGGACTACAATGAAGATCCAATTTGGGTAAGAGACTTCTCGGATGAATCCAACCTTGAGGAGCTTGTCAACTTCTTCTATAATTGCCTTCTGTCTCTCTGGGGCATAGCTGCACATTTTTTTCTTTACTAGCCGATGCTTGGGATCAACAGCCAAATGATGTTCCTTGACTTTAGCATCAATTTCGGGCATGTCTGCTGGGATCCAAGCCAAAATATTTGCATTTCTTAATAAGAAGGCGACGAGTTACTTTTGGACCTCTTCTCCATGACTGGAGCCGATTTGCATAGTGTGTTCATCATTCCCATCATTTAAAGAAATTGAGATAAGGCCTTCCATAGGTTCCCTCCGATCTTTAGTAAGGTCATTACGAACATCCAACACATCGACTGGATAGGGATCTGGCTGTCTGCTCCCTTGCAAAGCAATTGAGTAGCAATGCCTCGCTAGATCTTGATCTCCTCTAATCTCTTTGATCTCATAACTTGTTGAAAACTTTATTTTTAGATAATAAATTGATACTACTATCAGAAGTCCATTTAGATCAGGTTGGTTGAGAATTGCATTGTAAGCAGATATGGCCTTTACCACCAAAAAATTCACCTATGCCCTAGACTGTCTTGGGCATCACCCTACAGTCATAATTAATATTATTATCCCTTCAACTGGCACAGCATCGCCAGTGAAGCCTACCAACAAAAAGTTCATTGGTCCTAATCAGTTATTAGGTATAGACATTTAGGAGGAAGCATCATAAAATAAGATATCGTTAGAACTTTCATTATCGATAAGAATATGACCACATCATAGTCTTTAATGTTTAAAAAAACTACAACTGCATCATTGTACGGAAATTGAACTTCTTGTGCATCCTTTTCAGTAAAAGTGATGGGTTCTTTAGTCCTCTACCTTTTAGCCAGCTCTATCGAAGTCCCATTGGACTCTTCCTACCAAAGTACCCTAGAGATAGTACTGATGATATCTAATGGGGGTCGATCTCCTTGCTGCTCCTCCCTCCTTGATGGCTCTAGCTGTAGTAGTGCTCTCGACCGATCTTCTCTTGTCTCAAGCCAACATTATAGAAATCAGCCAAGTCAGCCTTGCCTAATGAGCTCTTCGATCTCATCTTGATGCTGAATGCACTCTTCAGTATCGTAATCATGGTCATGATGATAGAGATAGTATTTGTTAGGATTGTGCTTTCTAGGATGAGTGCGCATCCTTTTGGACCTCAATAGTTATCCCTTGATCTCCATCAGCATTTGTATTTTTGGAGCGTTGATGAGGGCGTAGTTGTGGAACCTTCTAGGGGGAGAGTTCCACCATGCCCTTCAATCAGAGCTTCTTTGTCGACGAGCTCGAGGAGGAGTCCAGGCTTGTCTGCGCTCAGGTGGAGTTCTAGAGTACGGTCGAGCTTCATCAACTTTTTTCAACTGTAGGCTTACTGGATTCACCCGCCTGCCACTCTTTCGTGGCATCATCATTCTTCATTTTGAAGGTCTCCTCAGCTCGAGCTTAACCTTTAGCCCACGCTAACATATCAGCAAAGTTTCTAGGATACTTTCTTTTTAGGGAGGATAGAAGATTATTCTTCTAAAGATCATTCTTAAGTGTGGCCATAGCAATGGATTGGTCTTGATTTCGGACCTTCAAGATGGCAGCATTGAAGTGGCTGACGTAAGCTCCAATGGACTCCCCTTCTTTCTGTTTGATGTTGATAAGAGAGTTCAAGCCTCGTCTTAGACGTCGGCTGCTCACAAAATGAGCCATAAATTGATGGCTTATCTAGTTGAAGGAGCAGATCATACTTGGCTTAAGCATCGAGTATCAATTTCTTGCTGCTTCCTTCAAAGTAGATGGAAAAGCCTAGAATAGGATGGCATTTGGTGCACCATGGAGCAGCATCATGATCCGAAAGACCTCTAGGTGGTCGACCAGATCAGTGATCTTGTCATAGCTCTCGAATTGAGGAAGCTTGAAGTTTCATGGGACTAACTCCTGCATGATTCACTAGGAGAAAGGAGGGTCGGTGCAGACATTGATGCCGTGGGTGAAGGGAGCACGGTAGAGTTTCTCGATCCATTGATTCATTTTCTAGAACCTTTGATCCAGAAGATCCTCTCGATCGTGGATCTCGAGGGTCTTCTAGCAAAATGGAGGTAGAGATCCTCCAGGGGTGGAGTCATGATCAGAACAAGAGCTTTCCATCCTCTGCTTTTTGTTTCCAGGGGTCGCCAAACGACTAGCCCAGGTGGATCATCCAAGCACCAGAGTCACTGAATTTTGGTACTTTGGTGAGGTTCTCTTCGGCTTAGCCAATATTAGGTGTTGCTGCATGGCCTGCACCACTTCTATGAGGCCTCTGACCTGCTGGATTAGTAGGTTGAACTGCTCCACATCCACTACTATTGCTGGTGGAGAAGCCTGGGGTGTCGAAGGTGGAGTCAGAGTAGGCAGATCTGGATGAGATCTGGTTGTGGAGGTAGTAGATCGCCTGGTTGATGCCTTCTTTGGTGGCATCTTGCAGAGCTGGTGAAAGGAGAAGAAAAGGGTGAAGTAGAGAAGGAATTTCACCAAGTACTCCTTTAAGAACAAGGGATCTAGACTATCCTTCCTCTTGCACCAGTTTTGTTGGTGCATAATCTGGTTGACATCAAAATGGGACTGGAGATGGAGACGTGGTCGCCATTGGTAACCTGCAAGATGAGTCCTAATTGAAGATGGAGGGTGGCTCCGATAGGACCCTCCGATGATCAAGTCAACTCTTTTGGCCAACAAAAATGGAGCACTCAAAAAAATTGAAGCAAAATTTAGAGCCTGGAGAGAAAACATATCTAAAAGATTCATTAAATAGGCAAAGCTCATAATAGATTGATGATGATAGTCATAACTGCATGGTAGTGGGCCATTTGTGGCCACATAGAGTTTGTTATGGAGAGTAGCATCCATTGTCATGATATGCCCGTTTGTTAGGATTTAATAGTCAAATTTTGGATGGAACAACTGTTGACAATGAAGAGCTTTATATCACAACAATTCTATAGAAGTTCTTACTTCTTTGAGATTGTCTGCATGTAGATTGGTATTTATTGAGCTAGGAGCTAAGTTTGTGTAGATGATGAGGTCCTTCTGGGCGACCATAAGGAGTTCGATCAAAAGGAGCCTGCTTGGAGATTGAGAGAAAGTTTGACTGGAAGGAGTTCTTTGGGCAATTGGAGGGAGTTCGATTGGAGAGAGCTCATCTGGCGACTGAAAAAAGTTCAGCTAGGGGCTGGGATGGGCAAGCACAATCAAACACAACAACAAAACCTATTTTTTGTGATGCAATATTTTCATCACAAATAATCACTTTTCGTTGCTAATAATTATTAGCGATGAAATTTCCATCGCTAATTTTTCATCACAAAAAATGGAATCACAGATAATAATTAGCGATGAAAAAAGAGTTTTTGTCACTATAAAATTTTTTATGATGAATTATTTTCATCAAATTTTTTTTTATTCATTAAATTATTTACGATAAAAACTTTTATGATGGAAAGCAAAATTTTTCATCATAAATAAATATTTTTTTTAATGAATAATTTCCATCATAAATAAAAATATTATTTGTAATGAACAATTTTCATCGAAAATAAATTTATTTGTGATGAAGTTTTCATTGCAAATAAATATTATTTATGATGGAAACTTTTCATTGTAAATAAAAACTTATTTATGATGGAAACTTTCCATCGTAAATAAAAATTTATTTTTGATATAAAATTTCTATCGTAAATAATAAATTTATTTTTGAAGAAAAATTTTCATCATAAATAATAAATTTATTTATTATAGAAGATTTTTATCATAAATAATAAATTTATTTACGATAGAAGATTTTCATCACAAAAAATTACATCATAAATTATTTTATAATTATAAATAAATATATTTTATATTTTTAATATTTATATTTTTAATTTATAAAATTAAAATAAAAATTTATAAATAAATTTCATCATTTCATTCATGATAAATTTCATCATTTCATTATATAAAATGATATTTCATTATAGAAATATTTTTTGGTAAATAAATATAAAAGATCCAAAATAAAGATAAAAATAACAGTAAATAAGCCGCCGACCATCAGGCATCAGCAATATCTGGAGAAGAGGAATGGGCCGTATGAGGGGAGCACTCAGAGGAGCTCGAACTGACCTGCTGTTGCCTCATCAGCTGCATCATCTGCTCCATCTGCACCATTCACTCCATCATCTACAATCGGAATAGCTGTGTTGGTGTGAAATCTGGTTAACGCCAGATTCAAGGCTGGAGTCGGAGAAGACGAGGCTGCCTTCGATAATCTACAAAATAAATCTCATTCGGAGTCGGGGGTAGTGGCTTCGGCAAGACCCTTCGACGATCAAGTCAACTCTTTTAGCCAACAGAAATGGAGTGCTCAAGAAAGAAAGTGATAGAGTATCGAGAGGAAGAAGAGTACCTAGGAAAAACATATCTGGAGGATCCTTTTTATAGATGGAGCCTATAACAAATTGATGGTATTAGCCGTAACTGTCGAGTAGTGGGCCATTTGGAGCCACGTGGAGTTTGTTATGGAGGGTGGTGTCTGTTGTCATGACGTGCCAGTTCGTTAGGATTTAATAGTTGAAGTTTGGAGGAGGTAGATGCTGATGGCGAAGAGCTTCAAGTTTCATCAATTTCAAAGGAGTTCGAACTCCTTCAGGGTCGTCTGTGCGTAAGTGGGTTCATGCTATGCAGATTGCAAGATCCGCATAGGCATGGAGGCCCTTCCAAAAGATTGCATGGAGTTCGATCGAAAGGGGTTCGAAAGTCCACTAAAGAAATCTTGAAGAAAGTCTATTGGAGGAATCCAAAAGGAGGTTTGCTGGAAGGATTCGAAAGAAGTTTGACTGATGGAGAAGTCCGATTGAGGGTGAAATTTGGATGGAGTCTGACTGATGGAGGAGTCTGGTTGAAGGAGAAGTTCGGAAGGAGTCTGACTGATGGAGGAGTCTATCTGAAGGAAAAGTTTGAAAGATTTGCGATTGAAGAAGGTCGGCTGGAGGAATATCGAAAGGAGCCTGCCTGAGATGGAGAAATCTAGCTAAAGGAGGAGTTTGAAAGACTCGCGATCGGAGAAGGTCGGCTAGAGGAATGTTGAAAGAAGCCTGCCTAGGATAGAGAAGTCTGGCTGAAGGAGAAGTTCGGAAGACTTGTGATTGGGGAAGGTCGGCTGGAGGAATGTCGAAAGGAGCCTGCCTGGGATGGAGAAGTCCGACTGAAGGATTTTGATTGATGGAGAAGTTGCGATTGAAGCTCTTCTATGATTACAAGCTACATTTGACTGAACATTAGATAAAACTTCGATGGGAGTGGGGTTTACCGCCAATAATAGTCCCCCTACTCTCGAGTTCGAAATTCAAAGGAAGAAAATAAAAAGGCAACTATCGAAGTTCTTTCTTAGGTTTTGCACTTATTGATTAAGATGTTTTATCATTTTTCACATCGGCACCAAAGTTTCTTTAACGCAACTCGACTTGAAGAGATGGATTTTTAAAATTTCGACCAAAACACTGATCGAGAAACGACACCATAAAGGCACTGCTCATTGCCATTCTTCTATCATGACGATTGGAACATGTGTTGCACGAAGAACGATCGAGGGAGATCTACAATCATAACAGTTTTTGGCCTCTTCTTGCTATTTAAGTCCTCCTTCCCTTTCTGGTTCTCACCTTCCTTCCATCCGAGAGTTCTGGTTTCTTCCTCCTTTGGTTCTCGCCTTCCTTTCTGGTTATAAGCATTCTCCCACTTGGTTTTCGTCGTGCTTATCATCCTTTTATCCTTCTCGATCGACCTAGGTCAGTTTTGCCATCCTTCTTTTTTATTACTCCCACATCTTTTGCTTCTCGTTCTTTCAGTTTCCTTTAAGAAGTTTCAACATCTTATTTTTCTTGATTTTTGATGACTTTTCTTGGATTTACTTCGATCCAGATGTCCATCGAGATTTCTCAATCCACTGGTTCTTGGAGTTCGTCCGATCTTGCCTTCCTAGACCCCATCCCCATAGCAGAGGTTGGTCCTGAAAGTATGTCTCATCAACCCTTCGCACTAGATACCATTTCTTATGCCCTAACCCCAAACGACCTTTTCTTAATTAGGATTCAGTACGGGATCCCTCTAGAGTATGATCTTAAACTTTCCAAATCAGGTGACCGTACGAGTTTCCCTTCAATTGATCGATTTTGTTTATATTTAGAAGCTCTGCATGCCAGACTTCTACTTCCACTCTTTCCTTTCGTGGTTGCTCTTTTTCGCTTTCTGAACATTTTTCTTGCCTCCATAGCATCAAATTTCTTTAGGTTTATGATAGGATTCCTTTCTCTTTGTCGTCTAGGCGAGGTCCATCCAACCATCTCACTCTTTAGAAATTTCTACACCTTCAAACGTCATCCTTCCATAAAGGACTGGTGGTACTTCTCCCTTCAGTTCAGCAAGAAGGGGTTACTAAAACGTGCCCCTTCTTCCATTCACAATTGGAAGGAAAAGTATGTTTTTGTGCACTATCTGACCTTGCTGTTAGATCTTCCTCCTTGGAGTTACATTAAGGAGTCGGTTTGCCAAGCTCCTAGCTTAGACAGAGCCGACCTTGATTCCTCCAATAAACTTAAAACATACCGAGCTCCTCTTCTTCCTGATCTTCTAAAAGAATAGATCTTGTTCAACCTAGATTTAAGTCTTCGTGATCCTACTGGTACATTTTTCTATTTTTCAAATTCTTTATGCGGTTTCACATATATGTATTGTCACTGATCATGATTTCTTTTCTATTGTAGAAATGGATACTGAAGCTGCTGTAATCTTCACCAAGGGGCTTTATGCTCAGAAGAGGAAAGAAAAAGTGCCAAGTGGTAGCTTGAAGAGGGCAAAGGTTGGCGCTCCAAGCTCTGCTACCCCTACCATCACTGTCGCTGCTTCTAAGGTTACTGCTAGCGCCAAGGTTGCCCCAACTACTGAGGTCGGCACCGTTGGTATAGGTTTCATGTCTGCTGCACCCTCGAGCCCTTGCAGTGGAGATCAAGCTTCGGAGCTTCCTATTGAGGGAGAAATAGAGAAAGGAAAGAAGAAAAAGAAAGCTATCGCAAAGATACTCTGCAAGGCTCATCCTGGCAAGCCAAGCGATGATCGTGGTGAATTAGGAGAAGATCCTTTCAATGACCCAGGGATCGTCCGGGATTTAACCAACAAATTCACCATGCTGGAGGTAGTGTACCGCATGGCCGACCTTGACCCCCAGCAGCTCATTTGGGGTTCTCTTTGGACCATCCTCAAGGTGACCGCTCTGTTGCTCAATTTTTTCTCTCCTCTTCTGCTCTTTTCTTCTCTTCTTTTTTTAACATCAACTGTCTGTTGCAGTCGAGTCACAAAATGCTTGCCCTTATCAAGAGGGCACGCTGCCAGGAGGTAGAAGCATGAAAGGTTCAGGAGGATCTTCGAGCCGAGGTCAATCATCTTTAGGAAAAGGCTGCCGAGGTTGAATGCCTTATAGAGGAGAAGGCGGCGGAAATTGGGAGTCTTTAGGGCGTACTTCAGAAAGAGGAGTTCATCTTAGCTGAACTTAAGGCTGCACTGGCCCTGGAGGAGGAGAGGAAAAAGGAAGCCGAGATTAAAGTCACCAAACTGAAAGCCCGAATGGCAAAGTCGATCTTGGAGGTGATGACCCAGGCCGTGGAAGAGTTCAAGGGCTCTTCCGAAATGAGAAACTTGAATGTCGAATTTGACCAGTAGGTATTCATCAAGGGATTCAAGCTCTATGAAGATAGGATAGCTCAGAGGTTCCTCAAGCTTGACCTTAAATTTTTGGAAGAGGACGATGCAGAAGCGGGACCGTCCGATGTCACCATCGATCCTTCCTCCATCAAGCCTGAATCTAGTCCGTCCAAACTAGCCATAGAGACACTTGAGCCAGTTCAGAAACCCAAGGCAGTCGAGAGCACTTTAGCTTCATCTGCTGTCGTCCCTTTCGAGGTTGAAATTCTCGAGTAGTTGTACATTTTTCTTCTCTTTCTTTTTTTTCACTTTATACTCAAAATTTTTGATTAAATGAAAGTGAATTTCTTTTTTGTCTATATCCTTAAGTATTTTTCATACTTTGAATGCAGTCTTCTATCAATGTTGATCCACTATCTCAGCGAGTTCTCCTAAAACCTTTAATAAAAAGCCTGAGGAAGGAAGTCCATCATCTGAAGAAGAAGTTGAAGAAGATGGAGGATGACCTTCAAGCTTTGCGAAAGAATTCTTTGGAGGTGACCAAAGAGGTCACTCTCCTCCGAAACTTGCACATGAAGGACTCTACGAATTTTAGCATTCGAAAGAAAAGCTTCCAGAGGGAGCTGGCCGAACTCTGGAAGAATGCAAGCAATAAATCCTAGGCACTGACAGCGAAGATCGGCTCCCTCGAGACTCAACTCAAGATAGCGAAGAAGAAGATTCAACTTCTAGAGGAGATCTTGTTGTGGTCCTTCAACAAGGTATGATTCAAGTGAAATTGATCAACGAGGTTCTCCGCACTTCAAAAGCAATTGCATGATGCTAAGCTCACATATGAGACTTACTAATTGGGCTGGTGTGATAGGATATCCAAGCTAGAATAAAAGCTTCGTGCCTCCAACAATGAAGTAGCCCGGCTCCAGTGGCGACTTGATGATGGCTTTTAGGTTGGTGCAAGTAGGGAGGCCGAGGAGACCACCTCCTTGAAAAGGATCATTGGCAAACTCTTGGAGTTGGTCAGTGTAGAAAAGGCTGAGGTGCAGTGGCTAAAGCTCGAGCTGACTTATGAGCGTTAGGCCACCAAGGATGCGGAGATTGAGTTTGAGATCCTGAGGAGGAGGCTGTGAGAGTCAGAGAGAAACTACCACTAAGCTGACAGGATGTTCCACGATAACATGATGAGATGGAGGGAGCTCGAGGAGGAGGTCGATCGTCTAAAGAAATCTTTGATAATGGCCACCAAAGTCTGAGGAGTCCAGCCCTTCCTAGGATTTCGATGGGCTTTCTCTTTCTTCATTCTTTTTAGTGTAATCAATCTTGTCGACCTATATTTTGCATGTAATGAACTTTGTTTTGTAATGAAACAGTACCTTTTTTGTTATTTTTGTTTCGCATGAATTCAAAGCTTGCTCATGGCTCTACTTTCTTCACTTTATTTTTTTTTGCATTATCTTCTAATGAAGTGGTTGCTGTGGATGCCTATCCAAGGTCCTTTTTGCAGATCTGGAAGCAATTTTCCTTCTTGCACCTCATACGGTCAGGTAATTATAGGAGAAATACGTGTAAGGATGGGTGACAGGTTTCTTCCTTCTCTTTGCTTTAGGTTGGGGGTTCGCTTGGGACTACTAAACGGGCCCCTCTCTTTCCCTTTTTTCCTCTGCTTAGATTAGCAAGGTCTTCGACTTTGCTCATGTTAGGATGAGGTCCTTCTCCTATTTCTAATAGAGCTATAGGGGCACAAAAGGATCGTTGAATGGGCCTCTCCGTGCATCCCAGCTTAAGCAACCGAGGTCTTCACTTTAGCTCAATATTAGGATGAGGTTCCCTTCCTATTCCTAACAGGACTATTGGGGCACAAAAGGATCATTAAAAGGGCCTCTCTCCATATTCCACCTTAAGTAACTAAGATCTTTGCTTTAGCTCAATGTTAGGATGAGGTTCCCCTCTTGTTCCTAACAGAACTATAAGGACACAAAAGGATCGTTGAAGGGACCTCTCTCTGTATCTCGACTTAAGTAACCGAGGTCTTCGCTTTAGCTCAATGTTAGGATGAGGTTTTCCTCCTATTCCTAACAGGGCTATAGGAACACAAAAGGATCATTGAAGGGACCTCTCTCTACATCCTGGCTTAAGTAACCAAGGTCTTCGCTTTAGCTCAATGTTAGGATGAGGTTCTCCTTCTATTCTTAATAGGACTATAAGGGCACAAAAGGGCTATTGAAGGAGCCTCTCCCCGCATTCTAACTTAAGTAATCGAGGTCTTCGCTTTAGCTCAATATTAGGATGAGGTTCTCCTCCTATTCCTAATAGGACTATAGGGACACAAAAGGGCTATTGAAGGAGCCTCTCCCCGCATTCCGACTTAAGTAACCGAGGTGTTTGCTTTAGCTTAATGTTAGGATGAGGTTTCTCTCCTATTTCTAATAGGACTATAGGGGCACAAAAGAGCCATTGAATGAGCCTCTCCCTGCATCTCGACTTAAGTAACCGAGGTCTTTGCTTTAGCTCAATGTTACGATGAGATTCTCCTCCTATTTCTAAAAGGGCTAACTTCGTCTAATAACAAAATTTGGAAAGCTATTTTCTGTCATCATAGTTTTGCACCAAGATCAAAGAAATTAAAATAAGGGGATTTTATTGAAATGAGATTATTGCTAGTACATGCGTAAGTTCTCCGAGCTCCATGGGCGTGGAAGATCGGTGCCTTCGAGCTCCTTCAAGTAGTAAGTTCTAAGTCGGACGATCTCTTTGACTTCGTAAGGACCTTCCTAGTTTGGGACGAGCTTTCCTTAATTTTGAGATTATGAAATGGCTGCTCGTCAAAGTACCAAGTTCCCTACTTTGAATATTTTATCTTTGACTCTAGAGTTATAGAAGCGGGCCACTTTTTGTCTATAAGCAGCCATCCAAACTTGGGCTTCTTCTCATTTTTTCTCTAGCAGATTGAGATTTGCTCTGAGGTCCTACGAATTGCATTGCTCACTGAAGGCTACAACCCATGCCAATGACAGCTTGAGCTCTATCGGGATGATTGCTTCCATTCCGAAACCCAGACCGAATGATGTTTCTTCAGTTGGCAACTTCTGGGTAGTTCAGTATGTCCATAGGACATGGTAAAGCTCATCCACCCAAGTTCTCCTTGCTCTTTCAAGCCTTGCCTTGATGCCTTGCAATAAGATTCTATTTGTCATTTTTGCTTTACTATTCGCTTGCAGATGAGCTACTGACGTAAAGTTATAGGAGATGTTCAAACCTTCATAGAGCTCAGCGAACTTCTTCCCCATAAATTGTCACCCATTATCTATAATAAGGGTTCGGGGCAGACCAAATCTACAAACAATCAATTTTTAGATGAAATCTTGCACTTTGGCTTCAGTAATCTTTACCACGGGTTCAGTCTCAACCTATTTGATGAAGTAGTCGATCGTAACTAAGAGAAACTTTCATTATTTGGATGCCATCGGAAAGGAGCTAAGTATATCCATTCCCCATTATGCAAATGACCAAGGAGGGCTTAGTGGGGTAAGATCCAAGGTCGGCTGTCTTTGTATATTTGCATTTCTTTGATAGCGGTCACACATTCTAACATATTCAATGCAATCATGGTGCATAGTTGGCTAATAATAATCTTATCGAAGCAGCTTGTGAGATAAGGATCTGGCACCCAGATGGTTTTCATAGATTCCTTCATGCACCTTTCATAATGCAAAGTCAGCCTCGGAAGGTCGAAGATATCTTAAAAGTGACAAAGAATATGATCTCATATATAGTTTGTCTTCATAAAGTACATATTGAGAGGCCTGGTTCCTCAACTTTCAAGCATCCTTTGGGTCGTGAGGGAGAGTTCTACCTCTGAGATAAGCAGTCAACGAATCAATCTAGTAGGGCTCATGATCAATCTGCATGGCAGTCAATGGTTCTTTCAAACTGGGGTATTTCAGTACTTTAAAGTATACTTCCTTCGAAAGTTCACTGGGGGCAAGTATGGCTAATTTGGATAAAAGGTTGGCTCTGGCATTTTTTGCCCTTCGGATCCGCTTGATATTAAAACTATTGAATGCCGAGATCAAGATCTTCACTTTCTCAAGGTATCTTCTCATATTTTTCTCTCGAGCCTCGTAATCGCCACTGACTTATCCCACTATCAACTGCGAATCACGTAAGCTCGGAGTCGATCTGCTTCTAGTTCTTTTGCTATCTTCAGTCTCGCTATTAGAGCTTCATATTCTACTCCATTGTTCATTGTAGGAAACTTAAAATGTAGTGCATACTCGGCAATAACCCCTTTCAGATTAACCAAGATCAGTCCAGCTTCTGCACCGGAAGCACTGGAAGAGCTATCCACATACAGGGCCCAGAAAACCTTGAAAAGGTCCGCTCTTTCTTTGGGGAAGCTCGATTGTAGTCACTGAATGCTGACCTCATTCTACTTAGGTTCGGCATCATCTGGGATTGTATATTCAACTATAAAATTGATCAGTATCTAAGCTTCGATCGATGGCCGAGGTTGATAGTTGATGTCAAACTCTGTGAGCTCAATTGCCCACTTTGCGATTTTTCTAGAGGCATCTATTCGATGAAGAACTGTCTTAATTGACTGATCAGTAAGGAGTGTTGTTGTGTGCCCCTAAAAGTAGGGCCAAAGTCTCTTGGTTACAATCAGAAGAGCATAAGTTAATTTTTCTAATTTAGTGTACTTGATCTCTGCATCCCTCAGGACTCGGCTTATATAGTAGACTGGCCATTGCATTTTTGCCTCTTCTTTGACTAAAACCGCCATGAGGGCTATTGGAGAGACTGCCAAGTACACAAACAATCCTTCTCCAAGTTCGAGCTTAGCCGGTAAAGGAGGCGAGCCAAGGTAGCTTTTGAGCTCTTCGAATGCTTGCTGGCATTCTATAGTCTAGCAGAAGTTCTTTAGTTATTTGAGGGCCTGAAAAAAAGGTATGCACCGCTTAGCCGACTTCGAGATAAAGTAATTCAAAGATGCTACTTTCTCGATTAGGCATTGAAATTCTTTTATTAATTTTGGTGTAGTCATTTACTAGATGGCTTGGATCTTCTCTGGGTTGGCCTTGATTCCCCACCTCAAGACCATAAACCCTAAGAATTTTTCTGAGGTTACTCTGAAGGTACACTTGGTCGGATTAAACTGTTGGAAATACGCGCTCTTTCCACATGGATTGGCATGGCCATTGGTGATCAGCCAAGCAACAAGGAAGAACCTCTCAGAGATTACTGTGGAAGCACGATCAAACAATTCAAGAAATAGAGAAGAAGAGAAGAAGAGATTTCTGGAAGAAAAGAGCTTTTATTATGTATATCTTAGCCTTTCTACAACCTTGACCTATTTTCAGTATATATACTTTACAAAGGGTCAAGCCCAAGCTCATAGAAAAACTCTCCAAATTCAAATATCCATGTACATAAAATAATTACCTACGAAAATTGAGCTAGCCCAGTTTCAGACTGAGCCGGCTAACCTACGACTGGGGTGACTCAGTCCCAAACTGAGCTAACCCAGTTGTGTACCATGCCAGCAGTCCCAAAAATACTGCTCTCTATCAAGATTTTTCTCTGAGACTTAGCCAACCTAGTCCTAGACTGAGTCGACTTAGTTTCCAACTTAGCCGGCTCAGTCTCAGGATGAGTCGGTCTAGTTTCTGAACTTTGCTAGGAGAGTTAATTTCTCTTTCGGCTCACTTTCATCTTTCCATGACCTATCTCCTCATGTTTTCAAGACCTAGGAGTGCTACTTCTGAGCTCATTTTCTCCACCTTGGTGCTTTGAACTCCTTGTGAACTCATCTCTTCTCAATAGACCCATCTATGCCATAGATCTCTGAAAACTATCTCTAGGGAGTACTTTCGTGAGTGCATCAGACTGATTCTCCTTAGTATGGACCTTCATCAGTTCTACTTCACCTTCCTCCACCAGCTCTCTGATCCTATGGTACCTTACGTCTATATGCTTTGTGTGCGCATTATAGACTAGGTTCTGTGCTGACAGCAGAGCACTCTGACTATCACTGAATAGTGTAACCTTGCTCTGCTCCACCCCCAACTCATCAATCAGCCTTCTAAGCCAAAGGACTTCCTTTGCAGCCTCCATTATTCCAATATACTCGATCTCTATGGTAGACAAGATCGTCATTGGCTGAAGGGTTGATCTCCAAGACATCGATCCACCATATACGCAGAAGAGATATCCAGTAGCAGACCTTCTTGTATCAAGATCATCAACATAATTTGCATCAACAAACCCTTCTAGAGGATCTGAACCTTCACACATCTTGACAAATTGTTCTCCAAATCTTTTCGACTGTCCACCAAATACCAAACCATAATTCCTTATTCCATGCAGATATCTCAATATCCATTTCAATGCTTTCCAGTGTTCCTTCCCAAGGTTTGCCACGTATCTACTAATCGTGCTCACTGCATGTGCTATATCTGATCTACAGTATACCATAGTGTACATCACACTACCTACAATATTTGCTTAAGAGATTTATTTCATGTACTCTCTCTCCTCTTCTAACTGGGTCTTTGTAACTTGGAGAGAGATATATGACTCGGTAATGGTATCTCTATAGGTTTGACCTTCTTCATTTCAAACCTCTCCAGAACTTTCTGGACATACTTTCCTTATGAGAAATGGAGCATTCCTTTGCACCTATCTCTGCAAATTTTCATTCTAAAGATTTTTTTCAGCTGGACCCAAATCCTTCATCTCAAACTCAGATGATAATGCTCTTTTCAATCTTTTCACAGTATCCATACTTCTACTGGCTATGAGCATATCATCTACATACAGTAATAGGTACAGAGCATCCTCCTCATCTATATCCTTGATATAGACATAGCAATCATATTCACATCTACTGAAACCCAGGTTCAAGATAAAGCTATCAAACCTTCGATACCACTGACGAGGGGATTGTTTCAAGCCATATAAAGACTTTCTAAGTAAACACATATTTTCTTCCTATCCCATCTCCACGAAACCATCTGGCTGCTTCATGTAGATTCTTTCCTCCAAAGTCCTATGAAGGAAGGCCATCTTCATGTCCATCTGTTTTAATTCTCTGTTATGCTGTGCCACCAGTGATAGCAAAACTCGAATAGATGTATTATGCACCACAAGAGAGAAAATTTCTGTGTAGTCAATCCCTTCCCTTTGTGAGTATCCCTTTGCTACCAGCCTTACTTTGAATCTGACTCCACCTTGTTCTGAAGGTGCCTCTTTCTTTGTGAACACCCACTTTGAGCCAATAGGTCGAGCACCTTCTAGAAGATCCATCAGCTACCATGTCTGATTCTTCTCAAGTGATTTCATCTCCTCCATCATGGCTTGCATTCATGAATCATGATCCTCACTCTCCATGGCCGCTGCATAATTCTCTGGATCTCCATTAGCAGTGATGAGTGCATAAAAGATAACCTCATCAATGCTATATCTGATCGGCCTCCTAATAGTATATTGGGATTTGTGCAAAGCCACTCCCACTGACACATCTCTACTAGATGTCTGTGGCTGCTCTTACACATCTATCTAAACTACCGACCCTCCATTCTAATTTTTAATCTGAGACAATACTTTTCTGCTCAGCTCCACTTCAATAGGAACACTCTTGTATGTGGATGTAACCTGCATGCCATCATTCTCTGACTGGCCACCACTGTTTATCTTTATTTTTCTAATTCCATCTATCCTAGACCTTCTCAAGATGCTCTTCTTATCGAAGATAACATCCCTGCTGATCAATGATTTCTGTGCTTGAGAGTCCCATAGCAGGTATCCTTTGACTCCTTATGGATACCCTATGAATGTCATCTTTTAAGATTTTGGATCTAATTTGCTCCTCTCGGTTGCCTCCTCATGTGCATAGGCTGTGCAATCGAAGACTTTCAGGTGGCCAAGCTCCACCTTCTTTCCACTTTAGACCTCCTCTGGAATGCCTCCATTCAGCTTATGATGATGGAACATGTTCACAAGAAAATAAGAAAAAATTAGAGCATCACCCCAAAAGAACTTTGGGAGCGATGCTTGTAGCCTCAAACTCCATGCCTTCTTAGTCAGTGTCCAGTTCATCCTTTCCATGACACCATTCTATTGGGGAGTCATCTTCATCGTGTAATGATGTTTGATGTCATTTTCCTCACAGTACCTTCTGAACTCGAAGCTTGTATACTCCCCTCCATTGTCTGACCTTAAACACTTCACCTATCTTCCTAACTCCTTCTCTACCTCAGCTCTCCAGGCTCTAAACCAGGCAAACACCTCTAATTTTTATTTGATTAGATAAATCCACACCTTTCTTGAGAAATCATTAATGAAAGTGACAAAGTATTTTGCCCCACCTCTAGCTGATATAGGAGCTGGTCCTCACACATCCAAGTGCACTAAATCCAGCACTCTCTCACTATGTTTGGTACTTCTGGCAAACTTTATCCTATCCTATTTGCCAAAGATGCATGGCTCATAAAGATTTGTGCCCTCCTTCTTTAGGGCTGGAATCATACCTCTTCTGCTTAGTTCTGTTAGCCCACGGTCACTCATATAACCTATCCGATGGTACCACAGTTGATATGAAATCTACTCCTCCTGTGCCGCTGCTAGCACCTCTGCACTATCATTCACCACCGAGTCTTTCATTCTATAAAGATTATTGCTCAGTCTTCTACCTCTCATCACCACTAAAGCTTTCTTGAAAATTTTCAGACATCCACTTCTAGCCTAGCTACTAAAAGTATAATCCTGCTCCTCAAAGTAGTCCAAAGAGATCAATTTTTTTTTCAACTCTGGTACATGCCTGATGTTTGATAATGTACGAATGATCCCATCATACATCCTCACCCTAATAGAGCCAACTCTAGCTACTTTACATGAGTGATCATCTCCAAGGCTGACACTTCCACCATCGATATTTTGGTAGGTAGCAAACCACTCTCGATGAGAAGTATAGTGGTGCGAGCATGCTAAATCCAATATCTACATAGTATCATACTCTATGGATCCATCTGATACAACTAGTAGATTTTTTCCACTACTCACAGAAGCTGTATCATCTTTCTTGCCGGCCTTTCCTTTTTCTGATCTCAAATGGGGACAATCTTTTCTCAGGTGTCCAGGCTAATGACATTTATAACATTTCAATATTATCTTCCTCTGATCCTGAGACTTTGACCTGCCCTTGGATTTTCCTCTTACCTTCTCCTTTAATCTTCCCTATCTTTCGTTCACAGCCAAGATCTCAGACTTAGGATCTCCTTTGCAGATCTTTTTCCTTCGTTTATTTGATCCGAGCACACCAACAACCTCTTCATAGTTTAGGGTCTTCTTTCCATAAACTAAAATTGTTATGAGACAATTATACGAATCTGGAAGAGAACATAATAGCAGCAACGCCTGATCCTCCTCGTCGATCTTTACATCTAAACTCATCATCTTAGAACATACCTGATTGAACCTTTGGATATGTGCAACAAGATCTCCACCTTCGAACATCCTTAGACTATACAGCTATTTCTTTAACCATAGCTTATTGGTCATGTTCTTTTCCATGTATGTGTTCTCCAGTCTCTCCCAAAGCCCCTTTGCTGTAGTCTTTGTGCAAACTTTAGGCAAAACCTTATCAGCCAAGCACATTCGGATTATGCTAAAAGCAATTTCCTCCAACTTTTTCCAATCCTCAGCATTAATCTTTTTCAGCCTTTCTTTTGTCAAGACCTTATAGATCTTCTGCTGAACCAACAAGTCCTTTACTCTTTACTGCCATAGGATAAAGTTTTTCTTATCGTCGAACTTCTCAAAATCTATCTTAAATCCACTTGATCCCATGACTTCAAATAAGTCAAGAACAAATTCCTAACACCCTTCATGATCACACACGCTAGCAAAACTATCCTTCAAAGAAGATCTAACTAGCCCAAGATCCTCTTTTCAAACTTCTGTATCATCGTTCCTCCATGTAAACAATCTCCACCTTAATCTAGAGACAACCACGAAGCAAACTAGAAGTTTTAGGATAAAACCTGATGTAATAAATTCTGGATGTAGTAAACCCTAGGTGTCTTTCTTCCTTCCATGCAACACTACTTTGATATCAATTATTGAGAATACATGCTCTTCCCACACAGATCGGTGTGGCCGCTGGTGATCAGCCAAGCAACAAGGAAGAATCTCTCAGAAATTATTGCGAAAGCACAATCAAACAATTCAAGGAATAGAGAAGAAGAGATTTTCAGGAGAAAAAGGTTTTATTAAGTATATCTCAATCTTTCTACAATCTTGACCTATTTTTAGTATATATACTTTACAAAGGATCAAGCCCAAATTCATAGAAAAACTCTCTAAACCTAAATAATCTACGTACATAAAATAATAATCGACAAAAATTGAGTCAGCCCAGTTTTAGACTGAGTCAACTAATCTGTGACTAGGTTAGCTTAGTCTGAAACTGAGCCGACTAACCTATGACCGAGTCAGCTTAGTCTAATCTATTATTGGGTCAGCTCAGTCTGGAACTGAGCCGACTAACCTATGACTGGGTTGGCTCAGTCCTAGACTAAGCCGACCCATTGTGTATAATGCCAGTAGTCCCAAAAACATTACTTTCTATCTAGATTTTTCTCTGAGACTTAGTCGATCCAGTCCTGGACTGAGCTGGTTTAATTTTTGAACTTTGCTAGGAGAGCTAATTTCTCTTCCGATTCACTCCAATCTTTCCATGACCTATCTCCTCATATTTTCGAAACTTGGGAGTGCCACTTCTGAGCTCACATCAACTTCATCTTATATCTTTAGAGAGTGTTGAAGGTCTCTTCAAGGTCGGCTATGTGATTGATCGAAGTTCGGCTCTTGACAAGCATGTCGTCTATGTAAACCTTCATATTGTGTTTGATCTACTCTCTAAAAATCTTATTGACCAGATGCTGATATGTCATGTCTGCATTTTTAAGCCTGAAGGGTACGATCCTATAATAATAAAGACCACAGTCAGTAATAAAAGCAGTTTTCTTCTCATCTTTCAGTGCCATCCAGATTTGATTGTAGTCGAAGAAGGCATCCATGAAGGTGAGAAGCTCATGGTCTGAAGTTGCATCCACCAATTAATCAATTTTGGACAAAGGGTAATTATCTTTTGGACTGATGTAGTTCAGCTTTTTGAAGTCTATGCACATTCTCCATTTGCCATTTGCCTTCTTGACTAGGACCACATTGGAGACCCAACTTGGATAGTTGACTTTTCGATTGAACCTAGCTTTAAGGAGTTTGTCCACTTCATCTACTATTGCCTTCTATCTTTTTGGTGCATGGCTTCGAACCTTTTCTTTCACTGGTCTGCATTTGGGGTCAACAGCCAGCCGATGCTCCATGACCTCGGCATCAATTTCTAGCATGTCTGCGTGGACCCAGATAAAGACATTGACATTCTTCTGTAAGAAGGCAATGAGATCCTTCCATACTTCTCTATCCAAGCTAGAGTCGATCTGCACCGTGTGTTCTATGCTCCCATCTTCTAAAAAGACAGCCACCAGGTCCTCCATGGGTTTGCCCCTCTCCTTAGTAAGGTCGTTGCGAACACCCAGCCCATTGATTGGGCAAAGGCTGGGTTGGCCACTTTTTTGTAGGATGATAGAGTAGCAATACCTTGCCAAAGCTTGATCTCCTCTGACCTCTCCAATCCCATGATTTGTTGGAAACTTCATATTTAGGTAATGAGTGGATACTATTGCCCAAAGTGCATTCAGACCAGGTCGGTTGAGGATTGCATTATAAGTAGAGAAAGCTTTTACTATCAAAAAGTTGATCTACACTCTGGCCCATTTAAGATATTATCCTACAGTCATAGTTAGTATTATTATTTCCTCAACTAGCATAGCATCATCAGTGAAATCCATCAATGGGAAACTCATAGGTCCCATGTGGTTATTCGGTATAGATATTTTAGAGAAAGCATCATAAAATAAGACATCAGCAGAGCTTTCATTATCTATTAGAACATAGTGTACATCATAGTCGGCAATATTTAAAGAGATTACAACCATGTCGTTATATGAAAATTGAACTTCTTGAGCATTTTCATCAATAAAAGTTATTGATTCTTCAGTCCTCTGCTTCTTTGCTTTTCCTACCGATCTGCAAACCTCTTCCTACCAAAGTCCCCCAGAAATGGTGTTGATGATACTGATGGATGGCCGATCTCCTTGCTGCTCTTCTCTTCTTGATGGTTTGGGCTAGGGCAGTGCTCTCGACCGATCTTTCCTTACTTCAGGCTGACGTTGAAGGAATCGACCAGGTCAGACTCGCTTGATGAGCTCCTCGATCTCATCTTGGAGCTGGATGCATTCCTCAGTATCGTGATCATGGTCACGATGGTAGAGGTAATACTTGTTAGTATTTTGCTTGTCGAGATGAGATCACATCTTTTCTAACCTCGGCAGCTGCTCCTTGATCTCCATCAGGACTTGAGTCTTCAGAGCATTGAGGGGAGCATAGGTGTGGAACCTTCTGAGAAGAGAGTTTTGCCATGCCCTTTGATCAGGGCTTCTATGACAACAAGCTCGAGGAGTTTAGGCTTGTCTGCACTCAGAAGAAGTTCTAGAGCACCGTTGAGCTTCGCTCGACTTTTCTTCAACTACGGGCTTGCTTGAATCATCCACCTATCGCTCTCTCATGGCTTCTTCATCCTTCACCTTGAAGGCCTCTTCCACCCATGCATAACCATCAGCCCGGGTTAGCATATCAACAAAATCTCTGGGATACTTCTTCTCTAGGAAGAACAGCAGATCATTCTTTTGGAGGCCATCCTTTAGTGCAACCATTGCAATGGACTAGTCCAAATTTCGAACCTCCAGAGCAGCAGCATTGAAGCAATTGATATAGGCCCAAATGGACTCCCCTTCCTTCTGCTTGATATGGATGAGGAAATCCGAGCCTTATCAGGAACATCGGCTATTGACGAACTATGGAAAAGCTCGACATAAGATGGCATCTAGTGTGCCATAGAGCAGCATCATAGTTCGAAAGGCCTCCAGGTGGTTGATCGGATCAGTGGTCCCATCATAGCCCTCAAACTATGGGAGCTTGAAGTTCAGCGAGATCAGTTCCTATATGATTTGATGAGAGAAAGGAGGGTTGGTGCAGATATCATTACCATGAGAGAAGGAAGCATGGTGGAGTTTCTTAATCTATCGATTTATTTCTTGCAGCTTTCAATCCAAGAGTTCTTCATGGTCATGGATCTCCAAAGTTTTCTGGCTGAATGGGGGCAGGGTCCCTCTAGGGGTAGAGTCATGGTCAGAGTAGGGGCTCCCTACCCTCTACTTTCTTTTCTTGAAGGTAACTGATCAACTCGCCCAAGTCGATCATCCCCAGACTGGGTCCTAGAGTTTTGGAGAAGCCTGCTCCAATTGGGCCGGCATCGGAGGTTGCTACTGCTGCATGGTCCGCACTACTTCAGTAAGGCCCCTAATCTATTGAACCGACAGGTTAAATTACTCTGCATCCACCATTGCTTCTGGTAAAACTTGAGATGCTAGGGATGAGATGGGGATGGGTAGATCTAGATGAGATCTAGTCACGGAGATCGTTGACCGTCGGGTGGAAGCCTTTCTATGTGGCATTCTCATGAGATCGACTAGGGAAGAGGAACTTCGAGGAGAAGGAGAGAGATCTCTGTTGAGCACTCTTTTAAGAACAAGGGCACCTCAAGAGAAAGAGGAGCCCTTCCTCTAGCACCAATTCTATTGGTGTGAAATATGCTTGATGCTAGATTCCAAGCTGGAGTTGAAGAAGATGAGACCACCACCGATGACCTGCAAAATAAGTATTGTCCAGAGTCAGGGGTGGTGGCTTTGACAAAATCCTTCGATAATCAAGTCAGCTCTTTCGGCCAACAAAAATTGAGTGCTTAGGAAAGAAAGTGGCAGAGTATCGAGAGGGAGAAGAGTGCTTAGAAAAAATATATCTGGAGGATCTCTTTTATAGATGGAGCCTGTAACAAACTGATGGTGACAGCTGTAACTATCGAGTAGTGGATCATTCGAAGTCACGTGGATTTTGTTACAGAGGATGGTGTTTGTTGTCGTGATGCGCCAGTCCATTAGGATTTAATAGTTGAAGTTTGAAGGAAGTAGGCGCTGGCAGTGAAGTGCTTCAAGTTTCATCAATTTTAGAAGAGTTCGGACTCCTTCAAGGTCGTCTATGCGTAAGTGGGTTCATGCTATACAGATTGCTGGATCCACATAGGCATGGAGGCCCTTCTAGGAGACTGCATGGAGTTCTATTAGAAGAGGTTTAGAAGTCTATTAGAGAAATCTTGAAGGAAGTCCGTTGGAGGAATCTGAAAGGAGGTTTGCTAGAAGGATTTAGAAGGAGTTCGACTGATGGAGAAGTCTAATTGAGGGTGAAGTTCGGAAGGAGTCTAACTGATGGAGGAGTTCGATTGAAGAAGAAGTTTGGAAGGAGTCTGACTGATGGAGGAGTATGGCTGAAGGAGAAGTTCGGAAGACTCACGATCGGGGAAGGTCGACTAAAGGAATGTCAAAAGAAGCCTACCTGGGATGGAGAAGTTTGAAAGACTTGCGATTGGGAAAGATCGGCTGGAGGAGAAGTTCGAAAGACTCGCGATCGAAAAAGGTCAGCTGGAGGAATGTTGAAAGAAGCCTATCTAAGATGGAGAAGTCTAGCTGAAGGAGAAATTCGAAAGACTTACGATCGAAAAAGGTCGACTGGAGGAATATCGAAAAAAGTCTACCTGGAATGGAGAAATCCGGCTGAAGGAATTCGGTTGTTGGAGAAGTTGCAATTGAAGCTCTTCTATGATTACAAGCTACATTTCCTTGAACATCAGGCCGAACTTTGATGGGAGTGAGGTTTACCCCAATAAGCAGGTACTTGTCGACGCATGCAATCTACTCAACAGCCTGCTACCGATCCTCAACAGTCTGTCTTTATATCTCCGCCCGTCGGGTATCGTAGGCAGCATGGATGCCAACCTTAGATGAGCATGAAGATGTAGGAGTTTTGATCGCATGCCCTAGCCCCCTAACATAATAGGGTCTCATACCAAGCACCTGATCACAGATCTTGTCATTTGTGGGTGCGGTCGAACCCTTTGGGGTACGCTGGGATCTAATGTTTATCATACGATCCTAAAAATTAAAGTTATAGCTATTCTAAGTTTGTACTAAAAATTAAAATATTAATGAAAAAATAGTTGAAAAAACTTACATAAAGCTCCTGGCTCCCAGCCATCTAGTCCCCTGACCATCGCTGATGTATTCACTGGTAGATCTCGATCCTTTCAGGAAGCTCGTCACTCTCTATATCTCCCTATAATTTGAGAATAATTAATATATTTTTTTAAATAGTTAAAGAGTTAAAATATGATAAATAAAAATTACTTACCATTTGCTCCATATGGCGATCGAATGGCCTCAAACCCCAATAATGCGAGACTATCTATCTCGCCCAATTCACGACATTTTTAGCACATCGATCCTACACAATTAACAATAAATTAGTTAGTAAGTAACTAAATTTAAAAATAAATGATTTAATTATTAAATTCTAAATAAAAGAAAGTTATCTAATATGTCGGATCCTTGTACGTGCGGCATATGATAGCCCAGTCCTCGATACTGATGTTATCATATGGCCACTGTCGCGCTGCCTCTACCCCCTAGTCATGCACTATAGCAGACCAGTGGTGATGAACGCGATGCCAATACTCTTTAAAATATGAGCATAAATGATTATCTATAGCTCACCGCATGCAATCGTGCTCAAAATCAATAATCTCAAATATAGCCTGCCAATAACAAATATTATAAGAATATAATATTAATTAAATATTTAAATAAATATTATTGTACCTATAAGTGGCTATATTTAAATAAATATTATTGCCCTAGGTAAGTTATATTTAAAGATTTGCCTATTACCACTCCCCAACCAAGATGAGTGGGACACGCGGTGCACACAGATCGATCGAAGGTGACTCACAATCATAACTGCCTCGGGCCTCTTTTCGGCTATTTAAGACCTTCTTCCTCCTTCAAAACCCATTTCGCCCGAGTCTCCTTCTTCCTCCAGCTCTTGCTATTCTTCCATCCGAGAGTTTCAATTCCTCCCTTCATCTTTCCTAGTTCCAGGCATTCCTCCATCCAATTCCCATCGCACCCATCATCTCTTTGTCATCCCCAACCAACTTAGGTCAACCTCTCAACACCTATTGTCAATTACTCTTGCCTCTTTTACTTCTTGTTCTTTTGGATTTTTCGTACAAATTTTTGCACTTCATTTTTTCTTGCTTTTTGGAAATTTTTTTTTTTTGGGGGGGGGTTACTTTGATTTGTATGTCTTTTGAAGCTTCCCAATCTACTAGTTCTTGGAGCTCATTTGGACCGGCCTTCCTAGACCCTGCCCTCCTGACCAAGATTGAGCCCAGGAACATGTCCCATCAATCTTTCATTCTAGACACCATCCCCTTCGTCCTCACCCTGAATGATCTTTTCCTGATCAAGATTCAGTATGAAATCTCACTGGAGTACAACCTTGAGATCCCAAGATTGGACGACCATGTCAGTTCGCCTCCGATCGATCGATTTTGTTTGTATCTTGAAGTCTTGCATGCTGGGCTTCGACTTCCACCTCCTTTCTTCATAGTCATCCTATTTCATTTTCTGAACATCTCCTTTGCCTCCATAATACCAAACTTTTTTTGGTTCATAATTGTTTTCCTTTCCCTTTGTCGCCTGGCTTAAGTTCAGCCGATAGTCTCTTTGTTCTGAAATTTCTACACCTTCAAATGTCATCGTTCTGCAAAAGACTGGTGGTACTTTTTCTCTAAGTTTGATGAGAAGGGATTGTTGAAAGGTGCTCCTTCTTCCGTTCATAACTAGAAGAAGAAATACTTCTTCGTCCGATGCCCAACCCTATAGCTTGACCTTCCCCTCTGGGGCTTCCTTAGGAAATCCATCCACCGACCTCCTAGCTTGGACAGAGCCGACCTCAAGTCTTCTAAAAGGCTCAAGGCTTACCGAGCTTCCAATCTCCTCGAGCTTTTGAAGGAACAGACCTTGTTTAACCTTGGCCTAAGTCCTCTTGATCCTACCGGTATTAAACGCATTTGCATACATGTATGGCTTTTGTGAAATTTGACCCATACCTCAGCTGATTGCGATTTTTCTTTGCTATAGAAATGGACTCTGATGCCATTGGGAGGCTTGCCAAGGGCCTGTATGCCAAGAAGAGAAAGGAGGAGGCTCCAGGCAAAAGCTCGAAATAGGCAAAGGTTGGCGGCCCCAACTCCGAGGTCCTGGATTGTTAGATATATGTGCCCTAGAAGCCAGAATTGGCTGACACTTGTAATACACTTCTAGGGGCAAAATTATAATTTTGACTAATATCAATAAAATGGATTATTTTCTATCACATATGTGTATTTAGTGTCTGTGATACATCCTTTGAGTTAATGGTAATGATAATTCATAATTTCAAGAGTTGAAAATTTAAGACATGAATAATCATTGTTAACTCATAAAATGCTCCCGACCATAGGACCATCATGAGGATGGTGATTGATCTGAAAGGTTGGTGTACAATCGCTTCTCTTTAGTAGATAAGTCTTGAGTCTACGGTGTGGAGACACCGAAGCGAGAGTATAGGTACTCATTAGAGAATGAGGGCACTGAGCGTGACCACCTCGAGTAGTCATTAGGAAGTCTACCTTCTCGTCAATGATTGACTCGATGCTGCAGTAGTGTGTCTGGTTCTTTGACCTGAGGTGCATCGACAGTTCACCTTGAGGGTGTTATAGTTTGACTACACCATTACTCGATCTCCTAGCCATTCGGAAATCCTGAGGTGTATGTTGGCTATAGCATGTTCATTGTAGGAACTGGATAGCATCAAGATGGAATCTATCTACCTCGGTGGTAGAGGAGCAGCCCTATGATAATCATGAGAATCAAGTCCAGAAGTCCATGGCCATGGCAGAGTGAAATAATAGAAAGAGTTTCTATTTAGATTTTCACATCGGACTCGAATCGAATGATTACATCATATGACAGAAACTAGGGTTTGACGAGTTCACCTTAACCCTAATCTGATCGAGGCTCAAGATAGAAGAACTTAATCACATAGGTAGCTGCACCAAGAGGTTCATATTCAGCTCTGATGGGTTGCCACCATATACTGTTAGGTGTCACTAGTGGATTTTGGGAGCAATTAGAATGATTTAGATGATCGATCATTCTAGCTGTTCGAATCAGAAGAGTTCTGATCCATCGAAAGGAGTTTCGATGATGTCGATGATAGAGATCATGACATATCCCATTACCATACAGAACTGAACCTAACTGGGTCACACAAATAAGGGTTTGAATCTGGTGATCATCAATTGAACTGATCCAGTTCAATTGATCTGAATGAGATTCAATTAGGTTCAAGAAAATCGTGCTAGCACTCGATTGAACCTAACGTTCTTTTTTTACTATCATAAATAAGTTGTCCTACCTGAGCCAAAGAAGTTTGTGCTCAATCAGAGGCCTTCATATGGTTTGATTGGAGGTTGTCCAAGTCAAAAAATATTATCTTATTTTATAAGACATTACCTGCCATTTTTGGTCACCTGCCATTTCTTGTTCTTTGACTTTGGTCAAAAGTCTACCTTTGACTGGTCAAATATTGACCATTGACACTTTGACTTTTGACCACATGTCACGCACCTATTGGAGAGCTGGTGGGGGCTTGTCCTTCTGCCAGAACCTAGCAAGGAGGAGGGCGCATGCCACCCTAGGCGTGTGCCCAAGTTGGAGGCGCCTAGGAGTCCTTGTTGGACAAGGACTCCATCTCCTTTTTGGATTCCAATTAGAGTTCTCCTAAGAACCAACTTTGACTGGTCTTAGGCACCCTCTAAGGAGGAATCCAGGGGACTCTATTCCCACCAATCAGATTTAGATCTGATTTCACAAAGAGTTATGATTGGTTGGGAAGAAGAGAAGTTGGATCACAGACAATCTATAAATAAGACCTTGCGCCCAACCCAGATTGTGATTGGAAGTGATTGAAAGGAATCACAATTCCCCATGCCCAAGGCTGCCTCTCCCCTCTTCCTCCATGCCAAACCACCTTCTCCCTCTCCCCTCCACGTCCAAAAGGAGTTTTGGACATTTGGTTGGTGCGATTCAGATTGAAGAAAGGTGACTAAAAGCTAGAAGGCTGCACTGCTGCAAAGGACGACTACTGATCTTCAAAAGGAGTTTTGAAGATCCTCCAGATCAGATTTTTGGAGGCATGATAGAGAAGAAGAGGATCTCCAGATCCAGCCTAAGTGGATACCGATAGAGGCCAGGCACTTGCATGGCTAGATCCAGAACCTTCCGCTGCATACAAGATCATCAATGGGTAATTGGATTACCCAAATCAGGTAAATTAAATTTGATTTAATTTATCTAGATTTTATCTTATTTATTAAAATAATAAGAATCAGATCTAAAACATCCTAGATCTGATATAGATCAAAGAAAAAAAATTTTACAATATATCTCTTGATCTGATCATATCTGAACGAACCTGGACCAAGAAATCAGGATTTTTCTTCATGGATATCTCTGTGGCTGCTCTCAAAGTCACTCCGAGCGTCAAGGTCCTCTCAATCACCAAGGGAAACGTCGGGGGTGAGGACCCTCAGCCCCCCACACCCTTAGGTGTCCCTACTGGGGGGTCGGTGCCGGAGCCCCTTAACGAGAGGGTCGAAGATGACAAGAAGAAGAAAAGGGCTGCTGTTGCGAAGGTAGCCCGAAAGGCTCGTTCAGGCAGGTAGTGACAGTGGTGGTGATGACCTTGGGGCAAACCCCTTCGATAATTCAAAGATCATCCGGGACCTAATCGACAAGTTTGCCCTGCCCGGAGAGGTAGACCACCTAGCCAATCTCGACCAGATGCAGTTCATCTAGGAATCCCTTGAAACTTTTCTCAAGGTAGTCATCTTACCATATTGCTCTTTCATCATATATATGTATTTACCGTTATCATTTTTATCTTACTGTGACTCATCCAAGGTAGTCTGGCCATCATATATTGGCTCACCTCAAGAGGATAAGTCACCAGGAGGCAGAAGCATCGAAGGTCCAGATGGACCTTCGGGCTGAGGTTGATAGCTTGCGCGGAAAGGTCGCCGAGGCCGAGCACCTCATGGAGGAGAAGGCGGTAGAAAATGAGGATCTCCAAGGGGTGATTTGGAGGGAGGAGTTCATCTCGACTAGGCTCAAGGCTACATTGATCTTGGAGGAGGAGGAGAAGAAGAAGGCCAAGATTAGAGTCATCGAGCTGGAGGCCCAAATGTCAAAGTATACATTGGATACGGCAGCCCAAGCCATGGAGGAGTTCAAAGCCTCCTCCGAAATAAAGGACTTGAACATCGCATTCGACCAGGAGTCATTCATAAAGGGCTTCGAACTCTGTGAAGGCAGGGTGGCCTGGAGGTTTCCCGAGCTTGACCTCAACTTCTTGAAGGAGGAATCCGATGAGGAAGCAGGGCCGTCTGGAGCTGCAGCTGACTCCTCTCCTGCCAAAGTAGTCCCTGACTCCTCTGAGCCTGTTGTCGAGGTGCCCAAGCCCGTGCAGGAGCCCACAGTCGCTACCAAAGCACCGGTCGAATCCGCTCCCGAGTTCATGGCTGCCCCTAGAGTGCTGAGCTCCCCCGCTGCTTCCTCTCCAAAGGTCGAGGGCCTTTGATAGTTGTATATTATTATTTTATTCTCTTTTTTTGTATCTAAAAATTTTTAGTTAAATAAAAGCAAGTTTACTTTTGTCCATGCCTTTCCTCATTTTGATGTTGTGCCATGTGTTATCTAGCATCCTTTCAATAACCAGAGTCATAATCTGCCATCCCCAATCGACGCTGACTCCTTACCTCAAGGAGTTTAACTTAAACCTCTAATAAAAAGCTTAAAGAAGGAGGTACACCACCTGAAGAGAAAGTTGAAAAGGATGGAAGACGACCTTCAAGTTTCTTAGAGGAATGCTTCAGAGGCAACCAAAGAGGTCACTTGCCTTTGTAATTTGCATATGAAGGACTCCACAAGCTTCAGCATTTGAAAAGACAGCTTCGAGAAGAAGATCGCCGAGCTCAAGAAGAATGCCAGTGATAAATTTTGGGCACCAACGATGAAGATCAGCTCTCTCAAAGCCGATCTTAAGGTAGTGAGAGAGAAGATCCATCAACTAGAGGGGAGTTTGCCGTGGTTTATCTACAATGCTCGATATGAGTGGGATTGGTTGAAGAGGTTGTCCAAGCTTCAAAAGCAACTGTATGACTCCGAGCTTACTTATGATACCTACCGATTGGGTTGGAGCGAGAGGATATCCCAACTTGAGCAAAGGCTTCATGCTGCTAACAGCGAGGTAATTTGGCTCCAAAAACAACTCGATGACTATCACCAATCTAGCACGAGCGGGGGATCAAAGCAGGTTGCTTCCTTAACGAGGACTCTGGGTGAGCTTTCAAAAGCGGTAGGGAGGAAGAAGGCTGAGGTTCAGCAGCTAAGGATCTAGCTATCGTATGAGCAGCAAACCGTTAAGGAGATTGAGGCTAAGTCGGAAGTCCTAAGGAAGCAACGGTGGAAGCTGGAGGACAAGTTCGGGCACGTCAACAAAATGTATATAGATGGCCTATATAAGAAGAAGGAGCTTAAGGAGAAAATCCTTAGGCTAAAGCAGTCTCTAGTGATGGTAGGGGTCAATAGCCCAAAGTTTGAGGGTTTCGGGCCTCTTTAGGACATTATCGATTTTTCTTTTTCCTTTGTTGTACATGGTCTCGTGGACCTTTACTTTGTAATGAACTTCAATTTTAATGAAGAGATATTTTCTTCGATCATCTTCTTGCTTTGTTTAGATTTAGTGCTTGTTGATTTTTCCGTTCTTCTCTTTTGCTTTAACTTTTGCTAAAATGATTGTCGAAAAAGTAGTTTTCTCTCATCCTTTCATAGTCGGAGATTTTTATCTATGCTGGGATGAGTTTATCCTTTCATGTATGACTCCATCGATTTTCCTTCATCCTTTCATCAAGATAAGATCCTTCCTCCCACCCAAGATAATCGGGGATCTTTCTACAGGAAGATATTAGGGCCGTTGTTAGGGCCTCTCCCCTCACCTCATCTTAAGTTAACGAAGCCTTTGACTTTGCTCATGTTAGGATGAGGTCCTCCTCCTATTCCTAGCATGGTTATAGGAGCGCATCGGAGCCACTGTCAGGGTCTCTTCCCTCATCCCATCTTAAGTTAATGAGGCCTTCAACTTTGCTCATGTTAGGATGAGGTCCTCCTCCTATTTCTAACATGGCTGTAAGGATACATTGGGGCCACTATCAGAGCCTCTCCCCTCATCCTATCTTAAGTTAATGAGGCCTTCGACTTTGCTCATGTGAGGATAAGGTCCTCCTCCTATTCCTAACATGACTGTAAGGGTGCATTGGGGCCACTGTTAGGGCCTCTTTCCTCATTCTATCTTAAGTTAATAGGGTCTTCGACTTTGCTCATGTCAAGATGAGGTCCTTCTCCTATTCCTAACATGGCCACTTTTGATCATTTCGGAGAGCTATTTCCTGTCGTCACATGATTTTTATAGCGAAAATCATAACATTGGAATAGAGGAGTTTTATTAAAGGCAAATCACTGGTAATATAATCTTAATTTTTTTGAATTCCAAGGCCACGAGAGTGTCGCTCCTCTAAGCTCCTTCAAGCGATAAGTCCCAGACTGGATGACCTCCTCTCCTTTATATGGGCCTTCCCAATTTGGAGCAAGCTTTTCTTGATTCTAAGGTTGTGAATGATGGGTTAGGTGTACAGGGCGGAAGCATGGATTTCAAAGCAAAAACATGGAATCATATAAACCAAACTCAAACCCTAAGACCACCTCATTAGCAATAAATCATATAACATGGAATTATAACATAAAAGAAAGTATTAGAACATACCTCTTATCGCTAAACCCTAAATTGACCTTGATCGTCGGTAGCAGTCCGTCAGGGTTTCCATCAGGTGCCCACTATTCATCCTCCAACGTTGATCCACACAAAGACTTGATCAAGATAGCAGCACCTCTAATTTATATAATTAGAGTTCTAATAATAAGAACTTTAATTAAAACGATAAGACCTTCTTTAGCCTTTATGTCACCTTTCTTGTCTTTCCTTATCTATCTTTCTTTTTTTTGTCTTCTTAATTTTCTTTCCTAATCTCTTAGTCTTAAGATGACTTCTTGTTCTTATAAGGACAAGATCTAGACAAGAGAAGAGAAGAAAGAAAATTGGACAAAAAAAAACTCTTGTAAGAAAGAAAGATAATTTTACACACACCCAGACTCTTGCTGCTCACCCCTATTTATAATGTACGTAGGGGTGCCAACTAAATTTCTCACACCCCTTTAAAAAAAAATCTCATGTTCCTTTAGCCAATCTCATACCTCATTAGTAAATAACGGGATGTAGACTTAGTCTAAGAGGTGCCTTAAAGTAGAAGGACTCTTGGACTAATTCTACGTAAGTTATTTATGAAGAGTCGCAATATTTCATCTTTGGTGCCATCCTTTTCATCCATTAGATCATATAAAAAGGCCATCCAATGGCTCTAAAAAGGGATGCCCATTCAGCAAGAAGGCATGGAGATAATCTTTGAATAGTCAAAGTCCCAAGAGACTTTGACTTGGCCTAAGAGGCATCAAGGAGGAGTGGGCAGCATGGAGTCTTGGGCGGCAAGGAGTCTTGGGCGACAAAAGGCCCCTTCTCAAAATAATAATGAAGTATTTCTTCAACAGAAGGACTCTTCTGCACCCCATATCTGATGTCCATGCCAATATAAAAATTTATGTGACATAACAAAATGGAAAAAGTCAAAGAAGATAGGCGCCAACTAATTCCATGCGCCAAAGAATTCTTTGCACATGAAAGACTTCCCACGCACAAGAAAGAGACTCTATGGCGCATGGAATTTAGATATGTGGTACCCCAACTGAAGCCCAATCAGTCTAGGTTAACCCAATTCAAGACCAAATCCTATTTGGCTCAAATCGGATCTAAATTAGTCTAAATCGAAAGCTGATTCGAATCCAATTCGAAACCAGGTGCTAGGGTTTGCTACATGTGCTAGCATGTTCATTTTGCAAACATGGTCTAATCCAATTAGACCCTTAATCAACTCTCTTTGTGTGTGACCCATTGGATTCCACATCTAACTAGCAGTGAGTTTGGGTGTGATTTGACCTAATCTGGTTAGAACTCAACCAAATCGATTTAGGTCAAAACTAGCCAACCCAATTTGACTTAATTTAGAACACTTTCTAATTTAATGATCAAATTAAAATTTTAATTTGATCGAACCCACAAGACATGATTGACATCTAGCAACGTATCATGACTTCCTGAAAGATGTGAAATTTTGATGGAAATACCAAAAATATCCTTCAGTGAAAATTACCATGCAACTAGATCCTTCGATCTCCCTACATCCTGAATATGACTCTAGGTATGGAAAATATGTCAATCCCAATATCATATTCATTTCTCTTTCAATCTTATGATGATGATTCATTTAATGAAAATATTAGAAACCATTTCTAATTTTCATCATGCTTTGATCAAAGTCTTCCTGAATCATCATTTGTTTGAAGCAAGTAGGATGCTATTTCCTCTTACCAGGAGAGATCGATTCCATGCTAACCTACTCACAACCTTCATATATATAATCTACCATATCTAGATCATCCCATACATAACTGAGTCATGAATGAGTATGAACCAAAATATGGATTTATATATATAAGATTCTATGGTAGTTTCAGGTCAAAGGATTACATGCACAAATTCCACTATGAGAACCATCTATTGACATGTAGATAAGACTCCATTAGATATTCTCAATTTGGATCAATTCAGTGAAACTCATTCTCTAATGAGCACCCACATTCTTGTATTAGTGTCATACACAAGTTATTGTGAGATCAATCACCCTCTCAATCGAGCATACAAAGAATGTGCTAGTCTTACCGAAAAACATTGATCCCTAACTCAATGTCCCATCGACTAGGAATGATTTAAATTAGGGTTTTAAGGTTTTAGGTCTCACTGGCATGGTCTCATCATAATCCTAAAACCATAGCCCTAATTTATAGGGTTCATCATAATCTTAAATAAATAATAAGATATTGCATCTGATGAAATAAATGCCTTTATATATTAAAAATGTCATTATATGAGTTTGGAAGACAAAGAACATCCCAAAAATTAATTGGCTTGAGGGCATATTCCTTTTAATCTCCCACTTGCACTAAAGCCAATCGCCCTGATATTTTAATCCCATACAATCAAGGTGGCGATCAAACAGTTGCAGTGGTAAAGCCTTAGTGAATGGGTCTGCTATGTTGTTCTTTGTATCCACTCATTCTATGACTACATCTTATCAGCATCTCAGAATGTGTTTGAATTTATGATAAGACCTTGGTTCCTTTGCTTGAGCAATAGCTCCAGTATTTTCATAGTAAAGTGGTACTGGATTCTCAATTTTAGGAATAACTCCCAATTCAGTGATGAACTTCTTCATCCAGATAGCTTCCTTGGCGGCTTCACTTGTAGCTATGTATTCTGCTTTAGTGGTTGAGTCAGCTATAGTTGACTGCTTAGTACTCTTCCAACTTACTGCTCTATCATTCAGAGTAAAGATATACCCTAAAATGGATTTGCTATCATCTGGATCTGATTGAAAACTAGAATCAGAATATGCTTCTAATTTAAGATCAGAACCACCATATACTAGAAAAATATCTTTAGTCCTTCTTAAGTACTTAAGAATATTTTTCACAGCTTTCCAATGATCCTCTCTTGGATCAGCTTGAAATCTACTTGCAATGCCTAAAGCATAAGCAACATCAGGCCTTGTACATAACATGGCATACATTATTGATCCAACAGCCGAAGCATAAGGAATAGAACTCATTCTATTTCTCTCTTCAGGTGTCTTAGGAGACATCTTTTTAGAGAGATGTATGCCTTGACTCATGGATAAATAACCTCTTTTACTCCCATCCATACTGAATCTTTTCAGTATTAAGTCAATGTACCTTGATTGGGACAAGCCTAGCATCCTCTTAGATCTATCTCTATAGATCTTTATTCCTAGTATATAGGATGCTTCTCCCAAATCTTTCATGAAAAACTTATTTGATAGCCATAATTTGACTGATTGTAACATTGGAATATCATTCCCAATGAGGAGTATGTCATCTACATATAGAACCAAGAAGACTATGGTTCTTCCACTAGTTTTCTTGTACACACATGGTTCATCAACATTCTTGATAAAACCAAATTCTTTTACTGTTTCATCAAAACGGATGTTCCAACTCCTTGATGTTTGGTTTAATCCATAAATGGATCTCTTAAGCTTGCATACCTGATTTGGTTTCTCATTTGACTCAAATCCCTCTGGTTATGACATATAGACTTCCTCCTCAAGGAAACCATTAAGAAAGACAGTATTTACATCTATTTACCATATTTTATAGTCGTGGTATGCTGCTATAGCAAGCATAATCCGAATAGATTTGAGCATGGCAATAGGTGAAAATGTTTCATCATAATCAATCCCCTAGTTTTGCCTAAAACCCTTAGCCACCAATTTGGCCTTATAGATTTCAATTTGACTATCAGCTCCAATCTTTTTCTTAAAAATCCATTTGCATCCAATAGGATTTATATCCTTTGATGCATCCACCAAAGTCCATACTTTGTTGGTGTGCATAATTCTATTTCGGATTGCATGGTAGCCAGCCATTTGTAAGAGTCTTTACTTTTGACTGCTTCCATATAGGTCAGACGTTCATCATTCTCAATGACTTGGGCTTCATTGTTCTCAATAATGAAACCATACCTCATAGGTATATTTCATACTCTTTTAGACCTACGGATAAGAGTTATGTGTTCTGGTTCTTTTATGTGATTACATGGTTGAGAAATTTCTATTTGTTTTTCTTGAACTTCACTAAGTTCATTATTTCTGCCATTGCCCTTTTCTAGGATAAATTCCTTTTCCATGAAAGTGGCATGCCTACTTACAAATACCTTTTGTTCGGTAGGATGGTAGAATAAATATCCTATACTATTTCTAGGATATCCTATAAATAGATATCTATCTGATCTACCATCAAGTTTATGTCCAAATTTTTTTTTGACATAAGCTGGACAACCCCATATCTTAAGATACTTAAGATTAGGTTTCTTACTTCTCCATATGTCATATGGAGTATTAGATACAGATTTAGGAGGAACTCTATTCAAGATGTAAATTGCAGTCTCCAAAACGCGTGACCCTAGAAGAAAATAGGTAATTCAGTGAAGCACATCATGGACCGTACCATATCTAATAAGGTATGATTTTTCCTTTCGGCTATACCATTTAATTGTGGTGTATAAGGAGGTGTCCATTCAGAGAGAATCCCTTTAACTTTAAGATAGTCTAAAAACTCACTAGATAAATATTCTTCTCCCCAATCAGATCTAAGGATTTTTATACATTGTCCAGTTTATTTTTTGACCATACTTTGATACTCTTTAAATTTATCAAAGATTTCTGATTTGTGTTTCATAAGATACACATATCCAAACCTAGATAAATCATCAGTGAACGTTACAAAATATGAGTATCCTCCTCTAGCTCCTGAAGGAAAATCCTGATTTTCCAGACCAGGTTCATTTAGATCTAATCGGATCAAGAGATATATTTCAAAAATATTTCTCTTTGATCCAAATCAGATCTGAGATATTTTAGATCTAATTTTTATTATTCTAATAATTAAAATAAAATATAGATAAATTAAATTAGATTTAATTTACCTTGATGTAGGATAATCCTATTACCCGTTGATGATCCTGTAAGCAGCGGAAGGTTCTGGATCTAGCCACGCAAGTGCCTGGCCTCTACCGGTATCCACTCAGGCTGGATCTAGGAGATCCTCTTCTTCTCTATCACATCTCCAAAAATTAGATCTGAATCTGATTTGGAGGATCTTCAAAATACCTTTCGAAGATCAGCAGTTGTCCTTTGCAGCAGCGCAGCCTTCTAGCTTTCTGTCGCCTTTCTCTCATCTGGATTGCACCAACTTGAATCCCAAACTACTTTGGGCATGGAGAGGAGAGGGAGAAGATGGACTTGGCATGGAGGAGGAAGAGAGAGGCAGCCTTGGGGCATGGAGAATTGTTCAATTTTTTCTTTGAGTTGGGCGCAGGGTCTTATTTATAGACTATGCGTGATCCAACTCCTCTTCTTCCCAACCAATCACAACCCTTTGTGAAATCAGATCTAAATCTGATTGGTGGGAATAGAGTCCCTTGGATTCATCCTTAGATGGTGCCTAAGACCAGTCAAAGTTGGTTCTTAGGAGGAAGTCTAATCGGAATCCAAAAAGGAGATGGAGTCCCTGTCCAACAGGGACTCCTGGGCGCCTCCAAGCTTGGGCACACGCCAAGGGTGGCGTGCGCCCTCCTCCTTGCCAGGTTCTGGCAGGGGGACAAGCCCCCACCAGCTCTCCAATAGGTGCATGACACATGGACAGAAGTCAAAGTGTCAATGGTCAACATTTGACCAGTCAAAGGTCAACTTTTGACCAAAGTCAAAGGACGAGAAATGGCAGGTGACCAAAAATGGCAGGTATTGTCTTACAAAATAAGACAACCCTTTTCTGACCTGGACAGGCTCCAGTCAGACCAAGTGAAGGCCTCTGATCGAGCACAAACTCCTTTGGCTCAGTCAGGACAACTATTTATGATAGTAAAAGAAGAACGTTAGGTTCAATCGAGTGCTAGCACGATTTTCTTGAACCTAATTGAATCTCATTCAGATCAATTGAACTGGATCAGTTCAATTGATGATCACCAGATTCAAACCCTTGTTTGTGTGACCCAGTTAGGTTCAGTTCTGTATGGTAATGGGATATGTCATGATCTCTATCATCGACATCATCGAAACTCCTTTCGATGGATCAGAACTCTTCTGATTCGAACAGCTAGAATGATCGATCATCTAAATCATTCTAATTGCTCCCAAAATCCACCAGTGACACCTAGCAGTATATGGTGGCAACCCATCAGAGCTGAATGCGAACCTCTTGGTGCAGCTACCTGTGTGATTAAGTTCTTCTATCTTGAGCCCCGATCAGATTAGGGTTAAGGTGAACTCGTCAAACCCTAGTTTCTGTCATATGATGTAATCATTCGATTCAAGTCCGATGTGAAAATCCTAAATAGAAACTCTTTCTATTATTTCACTCTGCCATGGCCATGGCTTCTGGACTTGATTCTCATGATCATCATAGGGCTGCTCCTCTACCACCGAGGTAGATAGATTCCATCTTGATGCAATCCAGTTCCTACAATGAACATGCTATAGCCAACATACACCTCAGGGTTTCCGAATGGCTAGGAGATCGAGTTAATGGTGTAGTCAAACTATAACACCCTCAAGGTGAACTGCCGATGCACCTCAGGTCAAAGAACCAGACACACCACTGCAGCATCGAGTCAGTCATTGACGAGAAGGTAGACTTCCTAATGACTACTCGAGGTGGTCACGCTCAGTGCCCTCGTTCTCTAACGAGTACCTGTACTCTCGCTCCGGTGTCTCCACACCGTAGACTCAAGACTCATCTACTAAAGAGAAGCGATTGTACACCAACCTTCCGGATCAATCACCATCCTCGTGATGATCCTATGGTCGGGAGCATTTTATGAGTTAATAATGATTATTCATGTCTTAAATTTTCAACTCTTGAAAATATGAATTATCATTACCATTAACTCAAAGGATGTATCACAGACACTAAATACACATATGTGATAGAAAATAACCCATTTTATTGATTTATAGTCAAAATTATAATTTTGCCCCTAGAAGTGTATTACAAGTGTCAGCCAATTCTGGCTTCTAGGGCACATATATCTAACAATCTCCCACTTGTCCTAAAGCCAATTGGCTACAAGTCTAAGTCCCATCTTCTCAAGGTGGGCTTCGATCTTCTGCTGGCCCAACGGCTTTGTAAGTGGGTCTGCCACATTATCTGTGGAGTTGACTCTCTTGACCTCGACGTAACCCTTCTCGAGGTAATCGCGGATGAGGTGGTATCGCCGCTCAATGTGCTTGGATTTCTGGTGAGACCTCGGCTCCTTAGCAAGGGCTATGGCGCCATTATTGTCGCAGTATAGAGGAATGGCATCTGATGGCATTACTCCAATTTCTGCAGCAAACTTCTTGTACCAGAATGCTTCCTTCGCAGCCTCTGATGCAGCGATATATTCTGCTTCCATGGTGGAATCTGCTATCACGGTTTGCTTGGAACTTCCAGCTGACAGCACCACCATTGCACACAAACAGACTCCCAGATGTCGACTTTCGATCATCTACATCGGACATGAAATCCGAGTCTGTGTATCCCTGGACTTGGAGTTCTCCGTTACCAAAGACCAACATCATATCCTTAGTTCTTCTCAAGTACTTAAGGATACATTTCACAGAAGTCCAGTGTTCTTCACCTGGATTTGACTGATATCTGCTTGTGACACTCACAGCATGGGCTATATCAGGTCGTGTACATAGCATGGCATACATGAGGCTCCCTATTGCAGAAGCATAAGGGATCTTGCTCATGCATTCTATTTCCTCAGGTGTGCTAGGGCACATCTTCTTGGAAAGATGAATACCATGTCTGAAGGGTATTAATCCCCTCTTAGAGTTTTCCATACTAAACCTCTTTAGTACTTTCCTCTATGTACATCTTCTGTGAAAGTCCTAGCATCCTATTCGGTCTATCCCTATAGACCTTAATTCCTAGAATAAAGGATGCTTCACCTAGGTCTTTCATGGAGAATTCCTTGGACAACCATATTTTGACTGTTGTCATCATGGGAATATCATTCCCAATAAGGAGGATGTCATCCACGTACAATACGAGGAAGACAACAGCGCTCCCACTGACCTTTTTGAAGACACATGGTTCCTCTTCATTTTTGATGAAACCAAACATTTTGATCACATCATTGAAATGAGTGTTCCAGCTCCGAGATGCTTGCTTAAGTCCATATATGGACCTTTGCAGCTTGCAAACCTTGTGATCAGTATCACTGGATGTGAAACCTAGCGGCTGTTCCATATAGATATCTTCCTCAAGATATCCATTTAAGAATGCCATTTTCACGTCCATTTGCCATATTTCATAATCGAAATAGGCTGCAATGGCAAGCAATGTGCGGATGGATTTTAGCATAGCCACTGGGAAAAAGGTATCCTGATAGTCAATGCCTTCGCATTGACTATAACCTTTTGCCACTAGTCTAGCCTTGAATGTCTCCACATTCCCATCTGCACCAATCTTTCTCTTGAAGATCCATTTACACCCAATAGGTACTATACCTTCTGGTGGATCTACCAAGGTCCAGACTTGGTTTGAGTGCATCGAGTCAATTTCTGACTGCATTGCCTCTAGCCATTTCTCAGAGTCGATATCTGATATCGCCTCATTGTAGGTTTTGGGATCATCACCATGAGCACCATTACCTACGAGGAACATTTTCTCTACTTTCTCTGAAATAATACCTAAGTATCTTTCAGGGGATGGAAAACTCTTTTCGATCTACGAGGTGGAGGAGGTAGTGTTCTTATTGGCTCAACCTGATTTGGTTCCAATTGGTCCTTAGCTCGTTGTACTTATGAGACTTTCTCATCAAGCTTAATCTGCTTTCCCAATCGTTGCAATCTTTAAAAATCTATTTTTCAAGAAGATGGCCATGTCGACTCACAATCACATTCTAGTCTTCTGAAATGTAAGAAATAGTAATCCTTATTGAACTCTTTAGGATATCCTATGAATCGAACTCTGAAGGATCTAAAACTCTAACCTTGTCTGCTTGTTTGTTCTTTTGAATGAGTTCGAATAACCCAAACTTCTGAGAATGTACTCAACTTTCGTTTTTACACCAATGCTATATTCATACGGTGTGGTAAGGAAATAAGTTTTAGAGGGAACCCTATTCAGTAGATAAAATCTGAATTAACAATGAGTGTTTCCAAAGAAAATTAGGAAGGTCTGTGAAAGCCATCATGGATTGGACATATTCAATAGAGTTTGGATTTCTCCATTCTGAAACCCCGTTGAGTTGAGGTGTTCCTAGTGGAAGTCATTGAGAGAATAATGCCTTTTCTTTAGATAGTCCTAGGAATCTTTTGCGGCTAAGGTATTCACCTATCTCGACTCTGATCAAGAATCTTAAATGGGTTTCTCCAATTTATTTTTTCTACTTCAATATCTGAAATTCATTTAAAACTGTATTCAAAAAAGCTTCAGACTTGTGTCTCATAAGATACACATACCATAACCTAGATTAGATCTTCGATAAAGATATTGAAGTAGACAAAATTGCCTTTAGCCGCATCCAATGGCCGCAGCACACAATATATGTTACAAGGGCAAGGAAGATCTGTGGCCCTTTCCTCATGTCCTAAAAAGAGAGTTTTACGTCATTTTTGCCTTGAAGACAAATTTAGCAAGTTGGTATGATCGGAAGTCAAAGGACTCAATAGGACCTATTTTTCTCTCTAATTTGTTGATCCTATCTTCTGCAATAATGACCTAATCTCAGGTGCCATAAGGATACCTGTCCGTTTGGACTATCCTTAGGTCATTTGGTCTATTCACATTTTACTCGAATAGTTAAAACAGGATACATCAATATGTAGCTGTAAAGACCATTAAGTAAGGTAACAACTTTTGCAATTTTTATTTCTTTCATAAAGATGTTACAAAGGTCCTTAAAGAAGGTAATCACATAGCCTTTCTAGTGCTAAGCATGAAACAAAAATCAATTCCTGCTAGCTTAGGCACATAATTTAACAGTCTTTCAAAACTAAAGTCTAAACAGATGGTAATCGAAGAGGGTATGTTCGTTCCTCCGCCATTGCAGCAACTCTTATTTCATTTTCGATACGTAAGATCATGTCTCCATCCCTCAGCCTCCTACTATCCAAGACCCTGCATCGAAAGTGGCATAGATGAGGCACTAGAACCAGAGTCAAGCACCGACTGGATGCAAAGAAACATAAGGTTAGACTCAATAAGCGAGCATACTCCAGAAGGAACCTTTCTTCTTGGTTCCTTCAGGGTGGCCAGGTAAAGTAGGAATAGTTTTGCTTCCAGTGGTCATCGCTGTTGGGCAATGGAAAATACTTTCTTTGACAGGGGCCTTCTTCTTCGCTCTGCCTTCTCTTTTTTCCTCCTTCACCTTCTGCTTTTTCCGCAGACTCTTTTCTTTCCAGAAGACTTTCTTTTTGGAAGAAGTCGTTTGCATAGGCAAGAACTGAGACCTTTAGATCCTTTTCATAGAAAGCTCAGCGGTGACCAGCATGTTCATTAATTTGACCAAGGAATTTTGATGTTTATGATGTGGTAATTTCATGATGAATTATCCATTGCATCAGTCAAGGATTGGCAGAATAACATCATCTGTGATCCAAGTCTAACTTCAACACCGAGCTTCTCAAGCTCTTCCAAGTTCCCTTGATCATCACTCAAACAGTGATCTTGGACTGACTGCCCATCACGCCATCTTAGCCATAAAAAGTCATTTCATGATTTGATACTTGGCTTGTGTGACTCTGTTTCATCAAACTCTGCTTGGCAGGTGACCAACATTTGGCGAGCCAATCCTGGTTATCTTCATGTTGGTCACTGGAGCTCATCAGACATTATGAGCCCAACATGTAATATCTGGCCCTATTATCTTCATCTATCCATTTTTTTTAGAGACGCTCTCTGGTCAATGGATGGATGGGCTGGTAAGTGTGGAGGTCTGGTCCAATACATGGGTTAACTTCTTGGAAATCCAAAATAATTTTGTAGTTTTCTGAGCAATCTTAGTTATATATTGAGTCCGATCAGTCTATATGTGTCCAGGATACATGCTAATGGGTTATGATGCACGACATTTCCTATTGAGAGTCAAAGATTTAGTTAAGATACGTAATTATGACTTGACCAATTTATTTAGAGATTTAATTTTAAACAAATTAGCTCCCACTATTTTTCGATCCCTACACTCTCTATAGGATGCAAAAAATCTTTCATGTATTATGATTTCTAGTGGGTGGTGTCAAGTCTACCAACTAACTCATTCACCTCACCTAACAGTTATTGGTGAATCGGCGGTTAGCAAATGAGTGAACAACCTTGTTCAATGATTCTCTAATCATGGTGCCACCCAAACTTGAATCTCTAATTCATGAATCTCATCGTATCCAGAATATTGATCCACTACTTAGTTAAGTCAAGACCCATCATTTGCACAGACTGGATTCTTAAATTGAGTCTCTCACCCGTATCCGACATATTAGCCCAATCATCCTCTAGCCCATAGCATCCAATGCCTAATAGACATGGTTGGTCCTTTCCTGGTGCAACTAAGCCATTGTATCCGGTGGAGAACATCACCCCAAGAAGGGCCCGCAATTAACAATGGTGAAAGACCTAGACTTATCTTTTCTTAGGGAGGAAATGATTCAGATCTCACTAAACTAGACTTGTCAAAGTCATAACAATTATGAGCTAACCTAGAGGCATGGGTTAGCTGTCGAATTATTGACCACCTCAAAATCAAACATGAGTCAACAGATATGGCCAGGTAAGTGGATCGGTTGGAAGGGATATGCCAATTAACTCGTACAAGAAGTGCATTCAGACTCGAGTAGATTCCATAAAAAACCAGTTTTTCGATCGTATCTGCCAAACTTACCCTAAGACACCAAATTTTGAGCCCGACTAATTGGGTTAGCCTACAATCCAGAGTTCTAACCTAATGAGCCTAATTAGGTCTTGCCTTGATCGTGACTCGATCTAACCCAGACTTAATT